>JACGCM010000604.1:600000-787169 GCA_014058105.1 Kingdonia uniflora
TTTTTTGGAAGTTTTGGTTCATTCTCTTTGTAAATAGGGGTTTAGTCTTTTGAAAATGGCTTTCATAGAATAAAATTACTGGATTAGCTCATACCTTGGATGGTATGGGTTCAATAACACTTTGATAGGGGTTTATTCATGAACACATTGTATTGAATGAAAGTAATATAATTTATCCAAATATTTTGCCATTTGTATAATATGGTGGTGGTACTTTTTGTATAATATTTTTCAATATTTGATTTTTAATTTTTTTTGTATTTTTCGAGGTATTGACGTCATTTTAAAAATGTCATTGTTGATGTATGAAAACTCTACCACGTCACTTTGAAAATGACGTTAAAAGATTTCAACTACGTCATTTTTTAATGACGTCATTTAGTGACGTCAATAAAATACATTAGCCGGCCGACCACCGGAATTGGGTATCAATAACGTCATTTTTAAAACCCCTTACACGTCACTTATTAAATGACGTTAATACATACTTTTCTACGTCACTTATTTAATGACGTTGTTAGTCCCTACCTTTCCACGTCATCGCCTTCGACATCATTTGTAAAAATGACGTTAAATTCCTTTTACGTCATTTTTTTAATGACGTAAAAACCCGTATTTGTTGTAATGGCTAGAGCATAGAAGAGCAATATGTCTAACATTATTACTAGCCTTCATTTTTTCATTACCAACAAGATCTGTGGTCTTTTTATCGGGTTTCAAGAACCTTGAAGCAATCTAACAGACATGTGAAATAACCATCAAATACTTCATAATAAAATGAAAAGATTGTTACAGGAGTTGTATAACAGGGTAGAGAGGCGCACATTTTTTCACCCATGGAGGCAAAGTGGCACTGAAGAGAAGTGCCTAAACTTTAGTTATATCTTTTACTTTACCTGCAATGTAAAATTAAAATTCAATCCATGAGAATTCATTAATCTTAAATTGCTTCACAAATAGGTACAGAAAGCAATGCTAAAAGAACTCAGTATGTCCAGCAAAGTACCTAGGATAAGTTCAACGTCATTAACAAACCCCATCTTCAGCATTTCATCAGCCTCGTCAAGAACACGAAACTTTAATGAACTGAAGTTGAGATTTCCCCTCTCAATGTGATCCTATAACAGGATACACAAGTAATTAGCATGCAATTATTTAATTAAAAATGAGGACTATTACCACATATTAGCAACCACAGAGGAAAAAAATTACCTTGATACGCCCAGGTGTTCCAATAATGATATCAACTCCCCTTTTTAGGGAAGCTTCTTGACTGCGGTAGAGAGCTCCCCCATATAAACAATATCCAGTTAAGTTCAATGAGACTCCATAAACTTCAAACTCAGCATAAACCTGAAAGTCAAAAAGAACATGATACAAAACCTTCAGAAAGGATACAGTAATGAATATACTCTTTCATAAAGAAGTACTCAAGTTTGAGTTATATTTTTATCAAATAAGTCTTATCATAGCATATATACCTGTTTAGCCAATTCTTGTGTTGGTAGAAGTACAAGGACACTTGGTGCTCTTCCATAACATGTCTTCCTTGAACTCTTTGTTGGGCCATTTGTCAATGATTCCAGTATAGGTAAGACACAAGCCAATTTTTTTCCCTTAAAAAGCCATGAAAATTAAAATGTCACCGACAGAAAATGATTTATACACACTAAAAAGGTGAATACCAGAGCATGAACTAGACTCAAATTCCATGTATTAATGGGGATTTGGTGTAATACTAGATTCAATTGCAAAAACAAAAAAATAGTGGACCACCAAACAAAAGTAAAATTAAAAGCAAAAGAATTCCTTGGAGTATCCTAGACCACAATAACACAGGCATACGGGTTGTAGACTTTAGATACTAGAGTGTAACAAATGTTGAAATCAACTTAATATTTTTATCTAATATACAACAAGAAAGTTTTCTCCCTATAATCAAGAAAGAACACCGAGATGTCTTGTTATATGGCTGTAACACCGTCTGAACTCTTTATCAGTCTCTCTCTACCTCCTGCATTTCTACTGTGACCCTAGTGAAGCCTTTGCCTCTATTTCAATCTCTCATTTACAACCCAACCCAAAGCTACCTCTCTATCTCTACCGCGACACGATAGGAAACTATAGGTATCCAGTCCTACAATGAGGTATTCTAGTCAGGGACTCTCAAGAGTAGTCTGTGAATGTCAAGTTTGTAAATAAAACAAGCCACTAAACAAGTTGTACCAATAAGAAAGGAGAGGCAATCAAGTCAGGGCATAAGTTTAAATCTTGGCGTAGGCATAAAATTAAACTAATTCAACTTTAGGGTGAAACACATCAAGAACAAGTAACCGTACAACTACAAAGTACCAAGCTTTTGCGCCTAAACTATCTACTTAATCGCTATTGCCCCTTCAATTTGAGCTAAGCATATTGTACAATGCTACAATTAAACTAGCCCCTAACTTTATAAACACAATACTATAATCAGATTGATCAATAAAAAAATTCATAAATGGCTAATTTGTACTTGCCCAGTGCGCGCTCGGCCAACTAAACCAGACCCATCGAGTATCAAATTAAAAGTCATCACCTGAATAGGGAATAAAGCTTCAATCCCCTTCGACTGCAGAGAATACATACCATGGGAGGCATGAAAAATAATGCTCTTCCTATGTCAGTGGCCCAATGTCCGTCGCTTGTCTGCATGGAAAAAAAATCAAACAACCCTCTTCAATGCCATTATGGCATTCTCAATTGTTACTTCCTCGTCATCTCCAATCTTCACTGGGAGTATAGTTAGATCATATCTATCATTATTCTCTTTCAACATCTATATTTTTTAGGTCAAGGAAAATGTAAACTAAGTTGTTGCAGAATGATTAGCAATGGACTCTGGGCTAAACAAAGAACGATGTGAACTTGTTTACCTGCAATCATAGTAGAAAGTCTCCATTAGGCACAATTTTGGTTGAACTCTTCACGGGCCTTATCAACTTGAGCTTTTTCTTCAGGAGTGCCAGCGTCAGGAACAAACTCCCAAGTCTGTCTTCCTACAAAGTTATTGGTGCTATACAGCCAATGGCTATAAGGCCCACTCCTGTCTGCAATTTTGAACTTCCACATTCCTGATCTAACTAGTAGTTCAAGTCCTTTCCAAACTCCTTCAATAAATTAAATGTTGAATTAGATAATTAAATCATAACTTAATATTTTAGGCCTCAAAATGGTAAAGTGCAAATAATAATCATTTCGTCATTACTAACGTCAAAATTCCCACAAGCTAGTCATTTGGTACTGTAAAAATATATATTGGGTAAACGCCTATGGAAATTATACCAACTACCATGCTGTCAAGAACAACGACCTTAAGGGTACTCCTAACTGCATAAAGGCCTACGACCATGGTAAGAAATGTTGTACATTGGCTCCAATAGATATATTTACAGAAGTATTTCTTTCGCATATCTGCACAGGAGGCAATGCAGTGGTCCTTTTCAAGAATATATTTGGCAAATAACAAAAGACAAACATAAAAGGATTTTAACACATACTTAATTCTCTTTTCTTTTGTAATGCCCACAGTTGATCCCCTTTTGCCAATATAGTCCAATGCAACCTACAACACCATGGAAAGAACATAGATCATCTACTATCATCACAGAGTGAGCATCGTGAATAAACAATCATAGGAAACAAAAGATCTTTACAAAACTAAGAATGGGGAGGCAACATAACTATTTTAATTAAGCTCATTTAATACACATTTTAGCTTACCCTCTACCATATCCATACTAAGAAAATCCCATTGTACATAGTGGCAAAGACCAGATGACATGATTCTACAAGGTTACGTTTTAGTGCCCAAATAGAACTTGAAAACACCAACTTTTGCGAGATCCATCATAAGACCCTCCATAGTATCGACAACCCGAGTAATTAACATCTCATGAGTATTACTGTCAGTTGCACCTCTGTAATTGATGTCCTTTAGAAAACCTTCCATGTGCTTCAACGCAAAAAGATAATTGTAATCCAAACCTTCCTGGTATCTACTCAATAAGCTACTAAAAATAACTTCACATCGTCCATGAATACACTTAAAGATCCTATCAGACTTAACAGTCATCAATGAATCAACAAGCTGATGAACTACCTCAGGCTCTAAATACCAACTACCAAAAGCCTCTCTCCCAACTACCAAATGCCCACATATTAACAAGGAAAAATCTAAATTAGTTGTACAAAACTTCCTAATTGAGGATATTTCTACACAATACTACTAAAACTATTTCACTTATGCTATATATTAGTATAAGGGATTAAATGAAACTAAAAGAGAAAATTAATAGCATACCTCTGGCTTAGGGAAGAGTGTCACTTGAGTATAGACCTCATCATTCTCCAATATGATCCATGAAAGAAACTGATAACCAAAGCAACAAATGTATAAGTAGACAAAATAATTAATTCTACTTCATATAAATTAAGGCAATATAAATTAAGCATAAGTTGTAGCAAATATGAACAACGTAATAGAAAGTTACAGAAAAGAGAAACCATACAAGACTACAAAGAAACATTTTCTTATTTCCTTAAACGTCTTTGTTTCTTTGGCCTTTCTTCAACAATAATATTTTTGGGATTGTGAAAAAAAATTTCCTCACTAATATAACTTTCCCTATTACCAGGACCAATATCAGAATCAGATAAAACACGTTCGTCAGATAAAAGGCATGCCTCGTCATCAATATAAACCTTTGATGGAACCTGTAGAACTACGTGCTAATCTGGATCTTTTGGATCCTGGGAATAAAATACTTGTGTGGCATGTTCAGCAAGAATAAATGGTTCATCAGCCATATGATCGGATCTAATTAAGTTGGACAAATTAACCAACGCTAAGTTTGCTTCTACATCCACTTTAACACCATGGTGTGTAATCTTAGCCCAAGCACACTTGAATAAGACAGCCTTATACCCTTCTCGATATTGAAGTTCGATGATGTCCTCTAGAACCCCATAGTATACAGTAGATTCGCCTTTGTATTTTTATCACTACAACTAGATCTGAAGGTGGTCATAGCACTAGTGCTAACCCCATTATTTTGATATTGTTTTGTTGCTTCTTAATCTTTGGTCACAAACAAGAACCCGTTGACGCAATACTTTTTGTACCGATTAGCGTAATATGATGGCCCTCTTACAATATCAGCAAAATTGATATCGACATTTTTTGCAGTTTGTAACTGCAAAGAATATTACACAATGCAAAATAATTAGGCAATCCAGTTTTAGAAACATTTGTTTGACATGATTATACTTTTATTTTTGCAGTACATAAATCTTGCAACTTTTAAATGTACCTACTTTTTTAACCAAGATATGAACTCTTCTTCACTAGGAAATTTGCACTGTCTTGACCACTTTCCCATTGCTAACTTACGGAGCTTTATGAAGTTATCATGTTTCTAAGTATCAAAATATAAAAAAAATTATATTCCGAATAAAGGGAGAATTATTTATAAATATTCGTGTATGAATATATACCTTTTCCAAGTATCATAACAAGGTTGACTCTTTAACACCCACATGCGAGCTTGTTCGTATTCAATACCTTCTATGATAAACTCTTGGCTGGAGCCAACTGGTCCGTCCTCATCATCATTTTCATTGTAGTCGACAACATTGAGTAGATTGGGAGGAACGGAAAGAGAACCATCCAAAGACTTCTCCAATTTTGTTAGGATGTTTGAATTTCCCAGACCTTTATACTCAGTGAAATATGTTAAAGTTTATTGTAAAAGTTATGCATGCGCAATGCAGCCTTCGGGGCGGGCTTTATTCATGACATCATCTTTAAATGTCTTCATTCTCCATAAAAATATAAACAATTATAGATGTTTGAATAGTTTAAAAATACCTTTCAAATGCCCACATCATTCGAAATACAAGAGTTTCATTCGCATGGGCCTCATAAGCTAAGTAGATGGGCAAATGCATCATCACAACAAAAATAGATGGAGGAAAATTCTTCTCAACTTTACACAAAGTTCTTCTCATACCCACGTCAAGTTTCGTGAGCTTGTCAATATCAATTGTTTTTGAACAAAGTGCATTGTAGAAGTTTTAAAAGCTTCTAATTATATCACGGATTTCTTTCCTATCTCTAAAAGCATGTTGAAGCAAAACAGGAAGTAAATGTTGTATCAGGATATGGTAATCGTGGGATTTCATGCCCTTCAACTCCATGTTATCTCTTGAAACAATATTTTTCCAATTACTACTAAAACCGAACGGAACACGGAGATCTTTCAAAGTTTGTAAGAATATATTTTTTTCATCCTTCCGTAACCAAAACCAACCCGGCTGCATAACTTCCTTCCCATTATGAGTTTTTAGCCATAAATTCTTTTTGATTTTCAGTCGCTTTAAATCCCTACGTGCATTAGGGTCGTCCTTCGATTTGTTTAAATTCATCATAAGTACAAGTAAAATCTCGCAATCATTCTTCTCGATGTGCATGACATCCAAATTGCTACGAATATGGATATCCACCCAGTAGTCAATATCAAAAAATATGGACCGCTTGGAGAAGCATGTCGCAGGATCGAACTCATCAACTTCACCTAGTGTTATATCCTTTATCTTTGCTTTTATTGTAGGTTGTGCTTTCCTCCATTTTACATCCAACTTAGAAGTCATTTTTTCTACATCTTTCCCAAGCAAACGAGAAGGTGGATCTCTAAGTTCTTCTATTTTATCAAAGGTACTGGCCTTAGTGCCCTTTCTGGCCTCATCCGTATTTGGCAACCATCTTCTATGTTTAGGATACACATTTTTCTTCCCATAGTGAAGCCACATTGAATCTTTATTCGGACCGCAACATGGATATGTGAATTCTCCCTTTATCTTACAACCGGAGATACTTTCATATACAGGAAAATCGTGGATTATCCATAACAATATTGCACGCATGTTAAATTTTTTACGTATGAATGCATCATATGTCATAGACCCTTCTTTCCACAATTGTTTTAATTCAGCAACTAATGGCTACAG
Organism: Kingdonia uniflora; assembly: GCA_014058105.1. Classification (NCBI taxonomy): domain Eukaryota; kingdom Viridiplantae; phylum Streptophyta; class Magnoliopsida; order Ranunculales; family Circaeasteraceae; genus Kingdonia; species Kingdonia uniflora. The sequence continues at coordinate 607,045 of JACGCM010000604.1, forward strand.
GTACACATCAATGTCATTTTCTAGTTGTCAGGGACCGGTATTAGCAAGCTCAACATTATGAACTGTGGTTTCATGCATAAATTTGGAGGGAGATTGTATGTCTCACACATGACGGGCCAACAACTATGTGGTGACCCGAACATACCAAACAGACAAACGCCATCTGTTGCTAGCCCTAATCAAAGATTTCGATGTATAGTGGAGAAATCTTTGTACTTTCTATTTAAGGCCTTCCATATTTTGGAATCTGCATGATGTCGCATTTTTCCATCTGGTAATCTTCCAGTTGAATGCCAAGTTAGGTCTTTTGCCACCCATGGTATACTACAAAAGAGGGGAGAAGACACAAATTGCATGTCTTACAATTTTAGTATTAGACCTAATTGATTAATTTTAATAAATAAAACTATAACAAAAAAAATCATACCTATACATCCTTTGCAGCCTCGGTGTTATTGGAAAATACCGTAGTACCTTAGAAGAAACTTTTGTGCCTTCTTTATATCTAGAGGTACCACATGTCGGACAATTGGTCTTCAAAGCATTTTCTCTTCAATATAAAATGCAATCATTAGGACAAGCATCAATATTTTCAAAATTAAGACCAACTTAAGATATTATCTTACTATCACAATAGCTATTGGTCGGGGTTTTGTTTCCTGCTGGTAGTACTTCTTGAAATAACTTTAGAAGATCTGCAAAACTGGTTGCAGACCAATTGTGTTTAACTTTCAACTTGTATAATTTTATGATGAAAGTTAACACGGTAAAACCTTCACATCCAGGATATAATGTTGTCATGGCCTCTAACACATTTTTCTTAAGCTCTATAGTGGAGTCGTCTTCACTTGGTTCTTGATATTCACTCGAAACGTTGGCCGCCCCACCTTCTAAAATTGGATTTACCATATCACCATTGTTTGGAAGTACTGGGTTACCTATATTAATACTCAAGTCATCCATAAATATCTCATTTTGGTGTTGCTCGAGCAATTCTACATTCTCAATATCCTCATGAACTTCTTTTTTGTCGTGCGCATACCAAACCTTATAGGTTTTTGTGAATCCAACTCTGTCTAAATGAAGAATAACATCGTCATAAGAAATCTAAATCATTTTGTTTCTGCAGCACTTACATGGACATATAATGGTTCCAGTATCAGGAAGGTAATTCCGTACAAAATCTATAAAGGCGTACATGCCTTTTATAAATCTCGCGTTAGGATGTCGAAGGTTTATCCAACTCTTATTCATGGAACGAGCTTTCAAAGTATATATTGCACAACAAAAACACCCAAAAGTTTTTTGTGGCTTCGTTTTCTTCTATAAAAGAAAGGGAAATAGTAAAAAGGTGCATGATAAGAAGGGGAAAAGACAAAGAAACTAGAAGCAAGCCAACATTAGCATTAACAGTAAAAGAACCAGCTTAAGTGGAGTATCTAGTGTCTACTGAAAAATCAGAATCCCAACTAAGCTCACAAAGCAAAACCAGCCTATTGTATATAATAGTTCAGACCATATAAGAATATAATTATACCATTGGTTACATAATAGTGGGGGGGGGGGGGGGGGGGGGGGGGAGCATGTGTGAAAAAACCATTGGAACTCTCATTGTTTTATTTTACGAATATGACTACGGTAGTGGGTCTATTTAGACAGATGAGGAAGCCAGGCAAGCGACCAGCGAATAAGGCTTTAAAAAAGCGACTAGTGAAGAAGCCTTTAAAAAAGCGACCAGTCCCGTCCCAAAGACAGATGAAGAAGCCTATAAAAAAATGACAAATCCCATTCCAACCAAGAAAATGAGCGCAAGGATCCTAGGCAGAGTCGAAAAAGGATACCATGTAAATGCAAAAAGGATCGACCAAGACTGAAGACTGTGTTCTAGGGATGGGATGTAGCTCTGACCGGCGTCAAAGGGCTTTGAAGCTAGAGCTACAATAAAATAGAAGCTAGAGCTACAATAGAATTGAAGCTACAATAGGCAAAACGAAATAGCCATTAGAGGTAGCCTTTAAAAACTGGATGCGATCACTATTCACGCGTACTACTATGCCGAAGTCGAAGGTTTCGCGACTCTTCTTCTCATGTCGGTGGTTCGGTTAGGCTAGTTGCACCTGCAACATACCTCTAGCTCGGGTTAGTATCTCTTCGAATGAGAAATCTATATGTTAGCTTCAACGCCTATTTTCTTTTTTATCCTATTATCATCTCCTATCCTATTTTTTCTAAAGATCGAAATAGCTATGTGTGTGTTTGTTCTTTGGAGATAGAAAAAGTATTGGCAAGTGTGGGAAAGCAAGTGGGTTTGTTGATAAGCTATAAGTCATCCCTTTCTCTTACTACACAACCTAAAAAGCTTTTTTTTAAGTAGGTATGCTACGATCTGGGTTCACCTAGCACTTTGCGTAGGTCTTCTAAACTATACTTTGGCTTGACGTATGAAGGATCCTAGGATGCACCTGATGTGAAAGTCGCTTGAAGAATCCTAGGAGGTACCTGATATGAACGCGATGATAGAGCCTTGTGCCGGTGTTTTATGGATATAGTCACGCTTTTGACTTGAGTTGCATAGTGCTCATGTCGTAGCTTTTGTTCTCGTAGGTAATGAGTGCGCTGCCTAAACTACTCCACCGTCTACTCTCTTTTATCTATCTTGCTCTAACTACCTTTGAAACCCTTAGACTTAGAGCCAGTATACAAGTTCCGGTTTTGCTTCAAAACGCTAGCGAATAAGGACTCCACCTAGTAGGTTTGCTTAGGCGGTTGCATCCTTTCGTGCTTATCCTGGCTTTTTCGTTAGATAGGACCTATGGGGAGTAAAAGAAGGAAGGCGAGTGATTTGGTCAATGCTTTTTCTCTAAGCAGGAATCCTCTATCCTATGGACAGACGTACTACGGATAACCAATAGCAAAGCTAATGCTTCATTCATTGCGTACCGTACCCGACTCTTACGGCCAGTAGGGAAAGACAAAGAAAGTCTTGTACGTTTTCATCTTCCTTGCTTAGGCTACTCAAGGATCCTTCTAAACTACACAGAAACCTTCTTGTTACTTTCTTTCATTAAAAAATAGCTCTAACAGAACCTAGGATCCTTCTAACGAAAAGCTACCTTACCTAGGATCATCGACATAGTTATTCTTTTGCTCTCCATCTTTTAAACCCGTCTTCCAAATTACCCTTTTTCCTTTTTTCCTTGATGCTCGATTTGACTCATGTTATAGCTACTCTCGCCTAGGGGCTTACGCCTTTCCGAACCGATGAGAGCTTCCTACTATCTGCAAACATCTGCCAGCTTGCACTAATCATCCCAAGTAGTAGCTAAGGGTACTATATTTCTAGATTTGGTCTATGCCATAGCCTATCTTGCTATGAATCTTGTGAGAGCATTGGTTTTTTTTAGCTCTACAGAAAAGCCTCAAGGATCCTCAGCTTCACAATACACAAGTTAGCGACTCTGGTCCTTCCTCATCTCTTCCTGACAACGGATCTACAAGGGTTGAGATATATTCGTGCCTAGGGAAGGAAGTCATCAGCCTTGTACTACTCATATGGCTCATCTATACCCTTGTCTAAGGCCACCTACTACATGAACTAGGATAAGAGGTCTCAAAGGTCTTTCTCCTATCCTTACTGTTTTCAGGTGAGAACCGAGAATCTCAATGACCTCAGCCCATACATATTGGTAAACACGCGCTTCAGAACTGCACTAACCCACTGTCTTCTTTGCAGTGGTTTAGCTCTAACTATTTACTTTCTGTTGTACCTACCACTATATAGATAAATAAGTCCTTATGTGCCTATGCTTTCTTTCCTTTCCTATGCCTATAGTCTGTATCCGGGGATTCAACTATCACTACAGTAGCGGGGAGGCTTTTCGATCTTCCTGACTAGGCTAGCTTCGCTCCCTCTTTGCTATGGCTACGGATTCCGGCTCACCTTTTTCTTTTAGGCTTGTATCAAAGAAAGTAGACCAACTGACTTGAAGATCTGAGGAGTTCAATTTTTGGATGAAGATCGCAAGGATCATTCTTATCACCCGTCTCTAAACTACTTAAATCCTTTTAAAGCCCTGGGTTTCGGTAGATCATTCTCTGATCAATGTACGCAAATCTTCGCCTCAACCCAGCAAGGTGGGAAGAATAGAAAGTACTCTAAACTACCTTTCGCTAAAAAGAGTAGTCATTTCCCACGCTTCCTTTCGTTTGCTTTTCTGTAGAGCGCGCATAGCAGGGTGAGATCAACTAGACTTTGATCTCGCTATTGATCTGCGTCCTAGGCCTTAGTTTAGATCTTGCTAGGATCCTTGTTTCAAAGTGGGGGAGTGCAGTAGGGGAGCTATTTGCAACAAGTTGGGCTGATGCCCTTGTGGGTTTGGAGACTTGGAGCTATTTGCAACAAGTTGGGCTGAAGTCATTTGTGAGGAGCGCTCCAAAAAAAGCTACAAAAGACCTATTATCTAGTACCCAAAAAAACTAGGATCTCACTTCCAAACTACCTATAGACAGAGTGGATGACCAGCTCCCTTGCTCCTTTGGGTTTGTGCGCATTGGCTCTCCTTTCGTTCATACTGACTTGACTCAGGAAGCCCACAAAAAAGATACCAACCGCACTTACGTACATTGATCAATAGTAGCGAGTTCTTTCCTAAATAAAAAAAGCTAATGCGAGCCTTCAACTATTCAAACGCTCATTTTTTCCCCGAGTTGATAACCACTAGTCTCACCATACGCAAGTGACCAACTATGAAACCAAGGAGCTCAGTATCTTAGGTTCGACCTGAGCTTAGTTACATTGCCCTCCTTAAAAAGCATTGGTTAAAATCCAACCGTAACTCCTACGTAGTTTAGAAAATGACTATCCAGCAAGAAAGTAAAGAAAGTAACCAGCAATAATCAACAAAATTATAGAAGTAGTTAGGAGCTATTTTGTTCAAATCATACAGCAACTCCTAGCTTGGATAGTGGAGTAGCAAGAAAACATAGGAAAAATCCAACTGAGGTATCTAGTGCTAGCACAACTCCTAGAGCTATGTTGCTAATTATTATCAGTGCGCGTTGAGTTGGATTTTTGTTATTAGAGGACTGGATGCGCTATCCTAGTTGCACAATGCTTTTTTTTAGAAGCCTAGTTGTTGCTAGGTTAGTAGAGGGCACCTGAGGTATCTAGTCTCTAATGGAAAGCGGTAAAAAGAAAAGAGCTATTTTTTAACGATAATTTGGAAGGATCCTCTTTTAAAATAGGATCCTCGTTACCTAACTTGAGACTTGCGCTATAATCACATAAGCGCAATCATCGTATTCCACGACACCCCATTTCTCTCAAGCATTTCATCAAACAAAATCCTCGACCACTGATCAACAACTCCATATTTCCCATACATATCTAACAAGGAAGTCTGCACAACCAGAGTGGGCAAAAACCAAATCTTAATAACACACCCATAATGGAAAATCCCTAACTACAACCACCAATTGAAAATCAAAAATCAAAGAACATCCAAAGAAAAATCATAAAATCCCTAACTATAGCCACCAATTGAAAACCCATATCAAGTACATGATCAGGAATAATTTTAGAGAAACATGATATAGAATTAAGGAACGTCCAAAGCAAAATCATATAACCATAGTAAATTTGACAAAAACCCGAATCACTAATAAATACCCAAATAATAAATACCTAGAACTTGTAGGATTCAATTCTGGTTTGCAAATTCTAGGCTTCAAAAAACCCTGTGAGTTCACCCGAGCAAATTGATTTAGAGAAACAGATTTATATATTCTTTGGGAGCTTATGGCTCTCGTCGATCAATCAAAAATTGAAATTAATTACCTCTGTGAGATTTGAGATTCAAAGAAAGAGAGATATGGTCGAAAATTTTGTTGACAAAATCCTAGAATTCGTAAAGTGAACTTGGAACTGGGAACTGGGAACTTTGAGCTGTGAATTGGGAAGAGAGGGAGGGAAATAAAACTTCTAATTTAGGATCTCGTGTTTTTAATAATATTTTCCACAGTTTGGCCATAGACCAGAATTAGTGGTACCAAAAACAAATAAGTATATGTCTTTAGCCACAAATTTTGGTGTTTGGTCACGGTTAGGTTTGTAGCATTTAGCTACTGCTGTCACCGTGGCTAAAACTAATATAGACCATTGCTGTTGGTCTATTTTCTAATAGTGCTAAAAAAATTAAAATGGAGATGCCAGAGGGAGACCCACACTCCAGTACATTACCTGGGTTTAGAGTGACAAGAGATTTAGAGCGAGCCGTAACTTGGTAGAGGTCTGAAAGGAAGAATAAATGAGTAGAATTTGAAGATATACAACAAACCCAACCAATACCAAACCCACACCAAGAAAACTACTCGCAGAGGTTTATTACCCAGCTCCCAGACGGCGTCAGTCATATCTATTACACTGGCAAGGAACTCATGGTAAGTTTTTGTTTAATTATGAATTTGTTATTTCCATAAATTAAGTATTTGACAAAATGCTTCAATGAACAGAATCGGGATTCGGTGCGTCCGCACTGCACATTCACTACGGTGGTCAAAGTATGGAGGGAAATTTCCATAATTTTAACCATTAGGGATGCCGTGGTGAAGATATTCGGTAGCTTTATGGATATACGCTTGGGTAATTCCGATAATCGGCTAATTCAGGTGCATACCGAGCGTTGGTGGCTGAGAACACACACTTTTCTATTCCCATATGCGGAGATAGGGGTTACTCTATTAGATTTCCAGATGCTGACATCATTGTCAATCGGCCGATATCCAACACAGATGTCGTATGGCGACGTATGGAGTACTTTATCCAATGCGAGGCAATTTCTCGCCAAGATTGAATCTAACATTATAAAGAGTGAGAACGTTAGCATTTCATATTTGAGGACATACTTGACTATCACAGGTAATTTGGAGGATGATATTACCATTGCCCGTGCTTTTATCCTCTTCATGATGGGACATTTGTGGTTCCAAACGGTCAACGATACTGTTCTGCTTAGATATCTTACAACCATGGCCGATTTGGACGAGGCTGCCAAATATGACTAGGGTTCTGCTACTCTTGCATCCTAGTACCATGGTTTGGATACCGCAGTCACGATTGGGGGTGCCATTATTAGATTTTCCCAACTTTTTGAGGTACACTAATACTTTTTCCTTACAAGCTACAAATCAAATATCTTCCAATAAATGTCTTAAATATAATTTTTAATTATTTTTATGTTGTTCTAAAATACAGTATTGGTTCTACGAGTATTGTGAGGTTGGTCACCCTATTGTCAAGGAAGAGGTTAAGTTCTCATCCTATCCGCGTCTCAGAGCATAGGAGAGGAGGAACAGGAAGAAAACAAATGACCAGGCAGCCAATTTGTTTATTCTAGGCAGATACCACATTGACCACCGGACTATTTAGACGATCACCTGGCGACCTTGGTTGGATTATGCGGTGTCTGAGTTAAATAACGTACGGACTGCGCTGCTCATGTCCCGTAAGGGGATGCCACTTCAAGTCCCAAATGGAAACTGCAAGTATTACTTGGGGGATAGATGTTGGAGGCACTTGACTAGCACTGTGGGTATTCATTTGGATCCTCCACTTAACATGTCGTCACATCTTAGTCCAGCGAATATATAGGCGATGATAGGCTGACTTCGTTAACTATGAGCAGTTTATGATAGGGGAGGAGCGAGAGACTTAAACCTCATACTTGGCTGGCCAAACTGAGGAGGTAGGCCACCTGTTGACAGATTCTAAGAGGATGGGGAAAATATACCTGTTCGGACCCACTGCACTCAGGGCTGGTATTACACCCGTGGTGGTTACGTCAGTGTCGATTCATAGTTTGTCCCAGGACTTCAATTTTCCTAGCGAGCCTGAGGGGCCAGACCTGGGGAGGCACATGGAGTGGATAGGGAGGTGTAAGATGTTCCATATTCACCGCTTGAGGGACCCGCCACCCATATCTGCCTCATACGGCATGGAGGAGCTGTGGCACCTGACTCATGGTATACAGCGACTTTTCCCTGCAGAGTTTACACGGGACGCCCAAAGGATTCAGGAGTTGACTGATAAAAATGTTACTCTGAGGAGGTACATGGATAGTATAGACGACCAACTATATTTGTATGTAAGTAATTTATTTATGTATTTTTTTTCTTGATGTCATATTTATTTTTTAAAATATTTATAAATTTTCTTTGTCTTGTTCAGGACCTACATCTTAGGAGGGGGCGTGAAGTACGGGTGGTACCGCTACCACCTGGAGGTATCCTGAGGATGAGGCAGGGGAACCGTAGATCTGGTCCGCAATCCAGGGGAGCCGGTAGTAGCCGTAGTGGTCCGTCTCAGTAAATATAGGTATTTTTGATGTTTTTGTATACGTAATATTGTATTGTAAACATCAGTGTTTAATAATTTATATTGAAGTTTAGGTTTGTTTCTTTATATAAGTACTTATACGACCTGATGTTGCATTTCTTTATATAAATCAATATTAATCAATTTATTTTGAGTCTTGAATTTAAATAGAAATACAATTACAATTCTTAAAATAGTAGCTCTACACACGAAATGAAACTCAAAACAGATGCAATTATACTTAATTCATTGTTTATGACTGATGTAAGGATTAAACCAAGACCATTCAGTAAGGGGTAGCGGATCCCGTTCATTGTTGGAAAGTTGGTAATTTGTTGGAAACTCATCAGGCAGGATGTAGTTTTGGTAAAAAATATCGTATGGAGTCTCGAACGGGAACGGCTGGTTTTATTTCCCATACCATTCATCTCTAGCTTAGCAGGGAATATAGACTAGTAGAACACCTCTGACCCTTCTATCAAAACTCATCGGTATCTCATGAAACTCGTCACATTTAGCCTTAATAGCATTCTACCTGTTATATAAATCACTAGGAGGGTATTGAAGTTCTGTGCGCCCCTTGAATTGGATATGAACTCCATTCCATAACGGATTGAAGTTGAGTTGTAAAAGAGGTAGATTATCATCAAAATACTGCCAGGACGCGGCCAGGGCGCAGTCTTCATTCTAGCCAAATACCACCGAAGAATCCTGTATTATAGAAAAAAAAACTTGGCATTGTTGAGTTCAAGTAGAGGAGTATTGTTAGAGCATCTCTAACTAACATATATATAAAGCAAAAGGTAGCTGTTGTGATCCAAAACTAGCTGTTGTGAAGGCCTCACCGTAGGAAGTAGCCAATATTGGTGGAAATCATTGCAATTGGGGGCGAAAAGAATACCGCGCGGTGTTCCTTTTACTGCGCGGTAAAAGAAATACTGCACAGTATTCTTTTTAGCACCAATTACCTGATTTCCAACACTCAGTTCTTCTTCCCCCTTTTACACTTCTCACTTCTGCTGGAAACTTATTCCCCTTCACCGTCAACACCCTTAACTCAGCTCCACAGCCTCAAATGTCTTCTTCTTCATTTTATTCATCCATTGATAATCCTCCACGTATATCGTCGTCCTCCTTTGGCAATCTTATGTTTGATTGTGCGATGGCAATTTCCATTCTAAACCAAAATACAACAAACCTAGTAGTACATGATATAACTTCGAGTCACGGCGGGAGTATTATGGGCTGTAAGGATAAGAGAAATAAGGGAGATCACCAATTGGGGCATTACAACATTATATGGGACTACTTAAAGCCGGGGTGCACATATTAGCCAGAAGAATTTCGGTGGCATTTTCGTATGAGTAGACACATGTTTCTGTGTATATTTGATGCAGTCGTTCCACAAGATCATTACTTTGTTCAAAAACCCAATAACACTGGTACTATGGGGATATCACCGTACCAGAAGGTAGTCGCGGTACTACGTTTTCTAAGCTGCGGTGTTGCGGCAGATCTTTTGACGAGTATATCTAAATAGGAGAAAGTACAACCTTATTAAGTATGGAAAGGTTTTGTGTTGCGGTTATACAAATTTTTGGTTAGGAATATCTTTGAGCACCAAACGCGGTCGACATCGAAAGGTTAAAAGCGATCAGAGATTCACGAGAATTTCTCGCCATGTTAGGAAGCCTTGATTGCATGTATTGGATATGGAAAAATTGTCTCATAGCTTGGTACGGTCAATTTACTGGTCATTACCCCAAGGCGATACTGATTTTTGAAGCAGTAGCTTCACACGACCTTTGGATTTTGCATACTTTTTTTGGGTTACCAGGGTCTAATAATGATATCAATGTCCTGTAACAATCACATCTTTTCAAAGACTTGGCCGATGGTAATGCCCCGCCTTGCAATTATACAATTGCCGAAAAAGCTTATGATATGGGGTATTAACTAGCGGATAACATATACTCCAAATGGGGAACACTTGTCCAAGCCATATCCAATCTGATTGCAGTGAAACAAAAATTCTTTGCTTAACAACAAAAAAGTTCCTGAAAAGACGTAGAACGGGCGTTTGGGATTTTATAATTTCGGTTCAATTGTGGAAACCTGAGGTTTTGAATAATGTCATGAAGGCGTGCGTGATAATGCACAATATGATTATCGAAAAAGAACGAGGTTCATTCCCATCATACTTAGACTACAATACGGCCGATCCCTCAACTATCGGAGGCGAACAGTTTAATATTGTACACGAATGCAGAACAATAGAATTTTTTTTAATCAAAAATGAACCGCATTCGAAGTCGAGAACTGCACTTTGATCTGAAGGGTGATCTAATCGAGCATTTGTGGGCCGTGAAGGGAAATCATCAAACCCAATACTCTATTTCTTGTATTATCTGAGTGTTCTTAATATAATTTAATACTTCTTGTCGTACAAGTTTATTAAACAAGTTTTTGATATTACATTAATCTTGCATTTGTTTTAGCGCAATATTCTTGGAAATAAACATTTCAAAAACAATATTACATTCTTCAATAGCAAAGTACATTATTCAAATGATTACATTATTGGAAGGTAAACTACATTCTTGGAAAGAAAACTTCTATATACAGCAAAGTTAAATTATATTTTATCACCACTTCAAGTACCTGGTCTGCCCCTCTTGGCCAGACGGTCCATAACCTCAGCTTGCCTTTGAAGATAACATTACAATTGATGTCCAAAAAGACTACTCAGGTCTTTCTCCATGATTTTGCGATCTTCCCCTGCTTGTTTGAAATCAATTTTGGCTTACCATTGTTGATATGCTTCCATTCTTCTTTTTCTTTTTTTTATTTCACTTCTCTCTTCTCCAACCGTAGTTCATCCAGCATTGTTTAGATACTGCTACCAGATACAATAACACCATCCAAGTCCTTTTGTATTGCAAGGTTCTTTCTAAAGAGTTTTTGGCTGATGGGCCTGCTTCTACCCTCATACAATGAACCATCTAATTAAGAATTTTGGCCTGCGGATTGAGGATAGGTGGGTCGTCGGGGTCATCCGGTAGATTGTTTGATCCGTACGATTTCACCAGAGAAGAATTTTCCGATGTTCTTCTGGCTACATTTCTTGGTACATTCTCCGCATGGTTCAACCCATCATCCCTTAGGTTGGCCCATCGTGATTCTCGCACCAAAATCTTATATGCTTCACGGTGTTTGAAGTCATTGCCGCCATTCAAGCCTTGATAGATCTTGTATGCATCGTTTTCCTACAATTCATAAAATTATCAAATATAAATGAATAACATATATCCAAGAGAAATAAATGACAATTGAGTTAAAGAAAATTAAAACGTACCCAATCTTCTTCAGTTTTCCCGTTGTCGTTCCTTAATCGTTCTTGAGCAACTATCCCCTTGTACCCCACATATGGTACATTAGGTGGATACCACTGAGCTTTGGTCGACCCACTTGATCGTCGTGTGGGGCACTCGGGGTCTCTGTTAAAGGTAATGTTGACCTTTTGATAGAAAGTGAAACCCTTTGTGTGACCCACTGTCTAGACAGAAGCTGTTACCCACGCCCTTGCGAGACACATAAAGTCTGCATCCGTCCAATGAAGTCTAGCATCATCTTCCTCATCCAAAAACTCAGCATCTTCTGGCACTTGCACACTTTATCTTTGTTTTGCGAGTGCTCTTTTCTTTCTTCATTTTCCTTTTCTTTTTCCTTTCTTGGGTGTCATCGCTTCAATAGTTATTGACGCATTTGCGTCACTTTGACTGTGCTGAGTAGATTCACCTTAGAATAGGTAGTTCTGAAAGTAATTTGAAGGTTGAAAACCTTGAGGTTGAGTGAGTGCATATGGTTTATAGTACGGGCTAAATGCCTAAAGTTGCAATTGAGAGAGTATAAATGGATTTTGATATTATCCTCCGAAGGTATCCCTTTGCGACATGGTAAACGGAGGTGGGGTATGTGATTGGAATTGAGGTTGGAATTGAAATTGGTTATGGTAGAGGTATGAAGTGAATTATGATGATGGGTGTTGAGTGAATGGTGTTGAAGGTGGGTTTTGGGAGGATGGGGTCGAAAGTGTGGAGCTATTACAGCTGGTGCTGGAGTTTGCCATTTGGTGAGAGCGTAGAGGCTCTCCTCTATGCTCTGCAATTGGGTTTGGGAGAGATGAGGTAGCCCAGGGAGTGCTCAGGAAATATAATTGAGATTGGAGGTGTTCCTTTTACCGCGACGGTAAAAGGAGCACCGTCAAACTCATTTTTTTTAGTTTGAGCTCCTCAAACTCGGTTAAGTTTTGACAGTGCCAGTTGGCAAACCCAAAATAAAGTTGTTGGGAGGCAAATAATTTGGGTTTGGGTTTGAGTTGAAAAACCCAAACCCTGCTGGAGATGCTCTTAAAATTGTTCCAAGTAACCAGAATATCACTTTTCCTTTGTCTATGGGAGTATATATCAATCTGGGAGGAAAGGAATTGTGATCAATGAGCCACAGATGGGGGCTACAAAAATGTTAAAGAGGTGGCAGATAAAAAGGGCAATAGTGTAGTTCAAAAGCTAGACAACCTAAAGGAAAGTAGTGATGACATTGCTGAGAAGATTACGGAGAACACCAAAATTGATGTTAATGTGATTCATGTGGAGGAAAACCTACCTAAAAACCTCATTCATTTCAACAATTTCAATGCTTTGGTGGAAGAGAAAGATAATTAAGAGAATGACAGTGTGGGATTTGCCAAGGGTGCTACAAGGGAACTCAATTTTTACTATGATGGTGAGCAAGTTGATGAACACAACATGGTTAGGGGTTGTGTGTCAGACATGGAAAATCAGGCTTGGAAGGATGGGGAGCAAGTCAGCTTCAGCACACCTCCAAGTAAGCAAACAAAGAAGAAGAGACCTATGCTTGCCCTTAGTGTCACCACAAGGAGCAAATGTGCACTTAATACCAACTAGTTCTCATGTCTAGAACAATTTTGGTATGGAACTGTAGGGGAATTGGGAATAATACTACTGTGTCATCTTAAGTCACTTGTTAGGAGTCACAAAATTTCTATTATTGTGTTGTTAGAGCCTTTTTTGCCTTTAGAGCTGTTGAAATTTGTAGCAAGAAGAATAAACTTCAGTTCCACCATTTCTAATGCAGAGTATGATGCTAAAATATGGATGATGTGGAAGGAACCTTGTGTGTTTGAGTTAATTAATTAATGCTTCAAATCAATTCCTGCAATGTTCAATAAACTACAACAACACATGGAACATCGGTGCAACATTTCTGTATACAAGTGATCCACTGCTGAAAAGAGAATATTGTGAAATGACATCACTATGGCCTCTAATGTGGTAACTCGTGCATGGCTAGTGGCTGGGGATTTTAACTCTACGATATGATACAGTCTACATGATTATATGAAAGCTGATTTTGCGGGGTCAAAGTTCACAGGGTGCAACAATCAGAAAGGGAGAGATAGAGTATGGGCAAGAATAGACAGGTGTTTCTAGAATGCCCAATTCATGACCACTTTTCCAACTATGAAAGTCTAACTTCTATAAAGGGTTTGTTCTGATCACACTCCTCAACTTTTTACCCTAAAGGATTATGCATATAAATATCACGCCCCAAAATCCAAATATTATAGCATATCTAAAATAATGACATCCAGGGCGTGCAGGGTCGGGGAATCCAAAGATTCACCCCCACAAATAACCTTGCTAATAGAAAATAGCTCAGTCATTCACTATAGCAATATCATCAGAGTAAAAAGAATAAATAACGCGGAAGCAAAAGATATATATATCAAACTGAAATATCAATACAATATCTCGATAATGTGTAGCGTCAAAAGCTAAAATCTCATACAAGAAATACTAATACCATAACAGATCTACAACTGCAAACTGTCTCCAACCCAGCTGAAGCCTCAGCAAAACAAATAACTACCTTACCTCTGAAAGGGGGAAAAATAAGAGTGAGCAAAACCACGGCTCACTAATAGCCCAACAATGCTAAAATAACTTACTAATAAAACAGGTGCAGAGAAAGAGGAAGAGGTGAATGAGATAAAAGATTTTAAAGATATAGTAATATATAAGTGAAGAATAGATGAATAGAGAGAAGAAAAAAATATTGACGTGATGATGATGCGATGACCAGATATGATACGGTGATATGATATGATTCTAGAATTGTCCTAATGTGGATGCTTATGATGTGATGAACCAATGGACTAGACCCTATAAATTAATGTATTGGGTTGATCAGCCGCTAATGCATAATAACCTTAAAGAGATCTCATTGGATACAATGGGTGTGATTTTTGTCAAGCTCGACCACGCTAAATGATTTATCCCTTGATCAGAGTGTTCCAGGCTTTTCAACCCACGGAGCCAACGTCCAAACTATATTTTACTTATTCCAAGGGGTTTCAACCTTATGGGGAATAAGACGAGGACCTAAGGAAAACTGTTTCATACCACCCCACACTCCCGAATCGGTAATAGATATAATAGTATCCAGCCTGAACTTTACCTACTTATTTTAACCCGATGTAGGAATCCTAAATTCTATCGAGGGTCAGCCGATGTAGAGCTTTGTTATGTATCCGACCCCGTTAAGTTAAAAGAATATAAAAACCCACACCGCAAACAGATCCCAAGGATCAAAGCACAATGGCCACCGACACGGCCAACACACATAGGATAACCCCCTGCCTGAGAAAAGGGTAAACAATCCTAACACAACAGCCCAAACGTGGCCAACACACACATAGGGTAACCACCTGCCTCAGAGTATGGCAAACGATCCTAACACAGATGAACAGTGACCACCAGTTACAACATCCAAACAACATCAGTCTCTACAAGAATGAAGCACAGTATTTAAGGACAAAGCCACGAGAATACCACCCAAAAGCATAACTTCCTAAAAGACAAAGAGAACACCACCCTACATGCCTAACGAATAGGAAAAGATGCACTGAAATAACAACTACTAAATAATACAATATAGACTATAATTATATCATAAATACCTCGCTGTCCAGAGTAACACTCTAAATCTACACCGATTAAATTAGTAAAGGAATTTAGCAAGGAAGGGAAAACTCGCCTCACACCAACACAAACAACCCAACATCTGTAACAAGGACAACTCCGCAATCTCAACAAGGACCCAAATCATGAAACCATAAAACAACCCAAACCATAAGGGTTCCAACCAAAGCCAAAATCGATTCAACAATAAGGAGAGGAATAGGGAAATTACTCACTGAAGGAAGTGCGACTAAGCTCAACAAGGAAATGCGACCAATCGGCAAATAATAGAAGAGAGGAATCCAATATGGAGATAGAGTAAGTATTGAAAGAGGGAATGGATCTGATGTGAAATGGGTAATAAAGCCCTAAAACGAACACTTATCTCGAGGAAGGGATCAACGGCCAAGAATAGCGTGAAAAGACCCAACCTGGTCTTCTAAGCATGCCTCTGTTCGAATATAATATATTTATATTCGAACAAAACAAGACAGGTAGAAGTCTGTTCGAACATAAATAGGCTTATTCAAACATAACCAAACAGAAGGAAATCAACTAAATAGACATCTTATTCGAACAGAAGAAAAGTTGTTCGAACAAAGCAAAACAGGTAGAAGTCTATTCGAAGAGGAATAGGTTTGTTCGAAAAAAATGGAACAGATAGAAACATATTCGAACAAAAACAAGTCTGTTTGAATACAACTGTACAGAAAGAAGCATATTCGAGCATAAACAAGTCTCTTCGAATACAACTGGCCAAAACTGATAAAAAATCCCGAAAACTCATAAAATCTTACTAAAGAATCCCCTGGACCACACAACCACACCAAAAACAACAACAACACACCTCCACCAGGCCAACCACAGGCTCCCAAATCCTCAGCACAACCTCCTCCGTCCAATAACCGCCGAAGCCACCAAAATACCGAAAATGAAGAAAGAAGAACTCAAAGCCCTGATAAGTGCAATAAGATGCAGATGCATGATGAATGGTAATGTATGTGGATGCATGATGCATAATGAATAAAATAAAATGATAATAGATAAATAATAATAATAAAAAATCCAGGACACTAGAATCTACCCTCCGGAAAGAAATTTTACCCCGGAATTCCGCATACCTCAACCCGAGTACAAGTGCGGAACGATCTTTCACATCTGCCTCAAACTTCCAAGAATCCTCACTAGAATCATGGTGACTCCACTGAACCTTCACAAAATGAATAACCTTGCTACGTAGAACCTTATCCTCTCGGTCCAGAATACACACCGGATGCTCCACATACGAGGCATCTTCCTAAACCTCTAGGTTATCCCAATCAATCACATGAGTAGGATTCCGCTCATACTTCATCAGCATCGAAACATAAAACACATTGTGAACTCGATCCAGCTGCGGTGGCAATGCCGAACGGTAAGCCAAATCTCCAACTCTGGCAAGAATCTCAAAAGATCCAATGAATCTCGGAGCTAACTTCCCCTTCTTACTGAAACGCATCACACCCTTCATCGGAGAAACCTTCAGTAAAACGTGATCACCAATCTCAAACTTTAACGGTCTCCTGTAAATATCTGCATAACTCTTATGTCGACTCTGTGTTGTACGTAACCGATCTCTAATAATGGAAATAGCCTCTGTGGTCTCACGAACCAAATCTGGCCCTAGTAAACTCTGCTCGCCAACCTCTACCCAACTCAGCGGTGATCTACATGGTCTACCATACAAAGCCTTATAAGGTGTCATACCAATGCTCGACTGGAAACTGTTATTATATGCAAACTCCGCCCACGGTAAATGCTCATCCCAACTGCCCTTGAAGTCCTACACACAAGCCCAAAGCATATCCTCAAAAATCTTGTTAACTCTCTATGTCTGACCATCGTTCTGTGGGCAAAACGCCGTTCTAAAATCAAATCTAGTGTCCATAGCTCACTGAAAACTCTTCCAAAATTTGTCGATAAACCTCACATCTCGATCTGATACTGTAGACACAGGTACTCCATGCAATCGCATTATCTCTTTCACGTACAACCAACTCAACTCCTCAAGGGTCAAAGTCTTGCGAACTGGAATAAAATGAGTTGACTTGGTTAATTGGTCAACAATTACCCAAATCGAATCATGATTTCTCTTCGTCCTCGGTAATCCCCAAATGAAATCCATAGTTACATGTTCCCACTTCCACTCTGGAATCTGTAAAGGTTTGAGCTGCCCCGCTAGATTCTGGTGCTCGGCTTTCACCAGCTGACATCTAAGACATTTGGAAACGAACTCAGCTATCTCTCGCTTTATGTTGTCCTACCAATAATGCCTCTTCAAGTCCTGGTACATCTTTGTAGTGCCTGGATGAATTGTATACCTAGAGCTGTGAGCCTCACTTATAATCTCACGCTTCAATAGTTTTGAATCTGGCATACATAATCTCCCCCTGTATCTGATACTACTATCTGAACTAGCTGTCCAATCGGGTCTGCTATCATCTGAAGCCCAAGACTGTAACTTTACATCCTGCTGCTGAGCTTCCACAATCTGAGAAATCAAAGACGGTTGAACTCTCAAATTAACAATAAAATTACTGGTACCCTGTGAAAATAAACTTACCCCCAAATCCGTTTCATCGCGAAGTAACGACCATTCACGAATCATCAGACGAGCAAGAAATCCCCTAGGCAAGCGGCTCAAAGCGTCAGCCACCACATTTACCTTCCCTGGGTGATACTGCTAGTCAACATCATAATCTTTCAGAAACTCCATCCATCTGCCCTGTCTCATATTCAACTCCTTCTGTGAGAAAAGGTACCTCAAACTCTTATGATCCGAAAAGAGCTCAAACCTCTCCTCGTAAAAATAATGTCGCCAAATCTTCAAATCCAACACCACGGATGCCAACTTAAGGTCGTGAGTCGGATAGTTCCTCTCGTGCACCTTAAGTTGTCCAAAAGCATAAGTAACAACCTTTCCTTCCTGCATCAATACACAACCAAGTCCATTGAGTGACGTATCGCTATAAACCATATATTTCTGCCCGCTAGAAGGAAATATAAGAACTGGAGCTATAATCACCCTCTTCTTCAATTTTGCGAATGCCACATCACACTTGCCATCCCAAACAAATCTAACGTTCTTCTATGTCAAACGAGTCAACGGAGCTGCAATCCGATAAAATCCCTCGATGAATCTACGATAATACCCAGCTAAACCTAGAAAATTACGTATCTCTGTAACATTAGTCGGCTGAACCCAATCTGTAATGGCCTCAACCTTAGAAGGATCCACTGCAATACCCTCCTTGGATACAACGTACCCTAGAAATTTCACCTCCTTCTGCCAAAAATCACACTTCTCAAACTTAGCAAATAACTCGTTCTCCCTCAGAGTTTGTAATACAATTCCCAAGTGTTCCTCATGCTCGGCCTCGGTCTTCGAATAAATCAGAATGTCATCCACAAACACAATCATGAACCGGTCTAGATAAGGACAAAAAATTATGTTCATCAAATTCATAAAAGCTGCAGAAGCATTCGTCAACCCAGCCGGCATGACCTGAAACTCGTAGTGCCCATAATGTGTTCTGAATGCTATCTTAGAAATATCCCCCTTCTTGATTCTCAGATGATGGTAATCCGATCTGAGATTAATCTTCGAAAAGAACTGAGCTCCCCGAAGCTGGTCAACAAGTCCTCGATCCTAGGTAAGGGATACTTATTCTTGATCGTGACTTTGTTCGACTCGCGATAGTCAATACAAAGGCGCATAGACCCGTCCTTCTTCTTAGCAAATAATATTGGAGTGCCCCACGGTGAAGTACTCGGCCAAATAAACTTCTGATCCATCAACTCAGATATCTGATCATACAATTCATTCAGCTCAACTAGTGTCATACGATATGGAGCCTTCAAAATCGGAGTTGTACCAAGTAAAAGATCTATACCAAAATCAATCTCTCTCGTCGATGGCAAACCAGGTATCTTCTGAAAAATATTCGAGAAAACACGTACAACCGGAATAGAACTAACATTAATATCAGAAGATCTTAACTCTAAGAATGCCAGCAAGCTGTCCCCTGACCGCGCAGGTTTCGAACTAGAAAATACGAATCGCTTCTCCCAGGGATACTAAAAGTAACCGATTTTTCAAAACAGTCTAAAGTAACTCGATGCGTTGACAACCAATCCATACCCAGGATAACGTCAAACTCCTGCATCAGTAGTACTAACAAGTCTGCTGAAAGGACGCGACCACAAACAACTATCGGGCAATCTCTACAAATATGAGAAATAAATCCGAAGTATCGAGAGGTATACCCATGGAAATCTCATCTAACAACAAGGAAGACTCAAAACCCAAAGAACAAAAAAATATGTATGATATGAATGAATGAGATGCACCAGAATCAAAAAGAACTTTAGCGGGTGAATAAGAAAAATGAATCGTACCTTCCACTACAGATGGAGTGACGCGAGCACCTCGCCTCCCAACTGCGTACATCTTGCCCTATCCATGGCCCTGACCCTAACCCTGCTGCTGACTCGGATGCTGATGTCTCTGTCCACCCGGAGGACCTAGAACAATCTGCCTACTCTGTGGACCCTAAAACTGTCTCTGCTGAAACTGCTGAATCTGTTATGGTCGCGACTGGTGACCAAATAGACCCTGAAACTGTCGTAATGGCTGAGGACTTCTGTCTGGCTTAGGACAAAACCTCTTAGAGTGTCCTTCCTCCCCGTAGTTCTAACACTCACCGAAAGTGAACCGTGGCCTATAAGAATGTTATCCTCCCATAACTCTAGCTGGAGTACCATCGGTAATGCTGAGCTTCTACCTTTTCAAACCCAAGTTCTCATACTGACTCTGGACTGCTTTGTTCTTATCGGGTCTCTGATCTTGTCTCACTTAGTTTCCCAAGTCCTTGGACTTGCGCTCCTCGACATCGTTCTGCTATATGGCCAAAGCTTTAGACAAAACTTTTCTATACGAATTAGCTCCCCGATGCAATCAAAAACTTTCTAAAGTACAGACGACCTTAAAAAATTTCATCTTGCGCTGCTCCTCATCTTGAACAATGAACGGAACATATCGAGAGAGTTCGTTGAATTGCTGATCGTACTTGGTAATACTCATATCACCCTGCTCAAGCATGTAGAACTCTGAGATACATGCGTCCCTGCAAAAAATATTGCTCGAAGAACCACTCCTGAAAAGATGTCCAAAGTATTGGAGTCTCTATGATAGTCCTATTGGCTGTATCCCACCAATGATCTGCCTCACCTTGTAAAAGATAAGTCGCAAGCGTCACCCGCCAATCACCCGGACATTTTATTACGTCCAGAGTCTTTTCAATGGACTTGAACCATGTCTCGGCCTTAGATGGAACTGCCGTGCCAGAAAAGTTGGATGTTTATACTTCTGAATCTGCTCAAGATAACTATACTTTCTAACTACTGGGCTCCTGGTCTACTGGAAATAGGCAGTGATACTCTCCATAAACTGCTTCATCTCCGCTGAAACACCGGGAACAGCTGGAATAGGTACATTGCCAGGCTGCTCTGGAACCATTGGAGTTGGAGGAACATCTTGATCAATTGGAACAGATCCCAAACTCTCCTGACTGAGTGTTAGCTCATCAGCAAGTGCACCTATACGAGTGCCCCCACGACCATGACCTATAGTTCAACCTCTGCCTTTGCCACCTCTAGCCATCTATACGAACAATAGGCATACATCTCAGGAAAGGAGGAAAGATAGGTTGCAGAAGGAATACGATAAAATACGTAAAACCGAAAAATAATCGACCTAAATTAGTCTATAAAAATAACTCGTCATATGATATGCAAGAACATAGATAGGAATTAATCTACAGCTTTGATACCAAGTCGGTCACGACCCAAAATCTAAATATTAGAGCATATCTAAAACAATGTCATCCCGGGCGTACAAGTCAGGGAATCCAAAGATTCGCCCCCACAAATAGCCTTGCTAATAGGAAATAGCTCAGTCATTCATTATAGCAATATCATCAGGGTAAAAAAAAAATAACGCGGAAGCAAAAGATATATATATAAAACTGAAATATCAATACAATATCTCGATAATGTGTAGCGCCAAAAGCTAAAATCTCATACAAGAAATACTAAAACCATAGCAGATCTGCAACTGCAAACTGTCTCCAACACAGCTGAAGCCTCAGCAAAACCAGCAACTACCCTGCCTCTGAAAGGGGAAAAAAATTAGAGTGAGCAAAACCACGGCTCACTAATAACCCAACAATGCTAAAATAATTTACTAATAAAAATGATGTAGAGAAAGAGGAAGAGGTGAATGAGATATAAGATTTTAAAGATATAGTAATATATAAGTAAAGAATAGAAGAATAGAGAGAAGAAAAAAATATTGACGTGATGATGATGCGATGACCTGATATGATACGGTGATATGATATGATTCTAGATTGTCCTAATGTGGATGCTTATGATGTGATGAACCAATGGACTAGACCCTATAAATTAATGTATTGGGCTGATCAGCCGCTAATGCATAATAACCTTAAAGAGATCTCAATTGGATACAATGGGTACGATTTTTGTCAAGCTCGACCACGCTAAAAGATTTATCACTTGATCAGAGCGTTCCAGGTTTTTCAACCCACAAAGCCAACGTCCGAACTTTATTTCACTTATTCCAAGGGATTTCAATCTCACGGAAGATAAGACGGGGGCCTAAGGAAAATTGTCTCAATACCATCCCACACTCCCGGATGGGTAATAAATATAATAGTATCCAGCCCGAACTTCACCTACTTATTTTAATCTGATGTAGAAATCATAAATCCTATCGAGGGTCAGCCGATGTAAAGCTTTGTTATGTAGTCGACCCCGTTAAGTTAAAAGAATACAAAAACCCACACCACAAATAGATCCCAAGGATCAAAACATAATTGCCACCAACACGGCCAATGCACATAGGATAACCCCCTGCCTGAGAGAAGGGTAAATAATCCTAATGCAACAGCCCCAACGTGGCCAACACACACATAGGATAACCACCTGCCTCAGAGGATGGCAAACAATCCTAGCACAGATGAACAGTGACCACTAGTCACAACATCCAAACAACATCAGTCTCTATAAGACTAAAACACGGTATTCAAGGACAAAGCCACGAGAATACCACCCAAAAGCACAACTTCCTAAAAGATAAAGAGAACACCACCCTACATGCCTAACGAATAGGAAAAGATGCACTGAAATAACAACTACTGAAGAATACAATATAGACTATAACTATATCATAAACACCTCGCTATCCAGAGTAACACACTAAATCAACACCGATTAAATTAGTAAAGGAATTTAACAAGGAAGGGAAAACTCACCTGAGACAAACCATGAACCCAATAATTAACAGAACAACCAACCTCAACACCACATGCAATAATCACACCAACACAAACAACCCAACACCTGCAATAATCACAACTTCGCAATCTCAACAAACACCCAAATCACGAAACCCTAAAACAACCCAAGCCACAAGGGTTCCAACCAAAGCCAAAAATCGGATCAACAATAAGGAGAGGAATAGGGAAATTACTCACCGAAGAAAGTGCGACTGAGCTTGGCAAGGAAATACGACGAATCGGCAAGCAATGGAAGAGAGGATTCCAATATAGAAAGAGAGTGAGAGAGACAGAGTGAGTGTTGAAAGAGAGGAATGAATCTGAAGTGATATGGGTAATAAAACCCTTAAAACAACACTCATCTCGAGGAAGGGATCAACGGCCAAGAATAGCGTAAAAAGACCCGACCTGGTCTTCTAAATACGCCTCTGTTCGAATAGAATATATTTCTATTCGAACAAAACAAGGCAGGTAGAAGTCTATTCGAACAGAAAAAGGCTTGTTCGAACAGATCCAAACAGAAGGAAATCAACTGAATAAACATCTTATTCAAACCAAAGAAAAGTTGTTTAAATAAAACAAAACAGGTAAAAGTCTATTCGAACAAGAATTGGTTTGTTTGAAAAAAATGGAACAGATAGAAACATATTCGAACAAAAACAAGTCTGTTCGAATACAACTGAACAAAAAAAAATATATTCGAACAGACACAAGTCTGTTTGAATACAACTGACCAAAACTGTTAAAAAATTCAGAGAACTCATAAAATCTTACCAAAGATTCCCCTGGACCACACACCACACAACCACACCAAAAACAACAACAACACACCTCCACCAAGCCAACCACAGGCTCCCAAAACCTCAAGACAACCTCTTCCGCCCAACAACCACCGAAACCACCAAAACACCGAAAATGAAGAAAGAAGAACTCAAAGCCCTGATAAGTGCAATAAGATGCAGATGCATGATGAATGGTAATGTATGTAGATGCCTGATGCATAATGAATAAAATAAAATGATAATAGGGAAATAAAAAAAATAAAATGATAATAGGTAAATAAAAAAAATAAAATAAAAATCTAAGACACTACAATAAAGATCCTAATCCTTTTAAACTTATGAAAATGTGGGCTCCACATAAAAATTTTCAGGAATTTGTGGAACTTAACTGGTGTGATGTAGTGTATGGCAATTGTCTGACATCCCTAATGTACATGCTGAAGAAAGTAAAGGGGCCCCTCAAAGCATGGAATCTATAAGTTTTTGGCAGAGTTGAACACAAAATAGCTGCCTTAAGAGATAAATTACTACTCTAGACTTTGAGTTGCAGAGTGGGTGGAATGACAATGTGGCGCAGAAGCTAGCTTATACAAAAAACTAGATTAGAAACCATGCTGTATAGATAAGAAGTGCTTTGGATAGAGAAATCAAGAGTAAAATGGCTGGATGCTGGAGACAAGAACACTGTCTTCTTCCACAAATTACTCAGGTACTTAGGAAATTTGTTGCTTTGGCTTCTTTTAATTTACCTGATGGAACTACAACACACAAATTGGAAGATATCCATAATGCTGCAATTGAGTACTGCAATAATGTGTCAACTGCTGATAATGTAGTACAAGATGATGAGATGTTGGATTGTAAACCTCAGTTAGTGAATGCTGAAGATAATGCCATGCTGCTTGAGAGCCCTACAATACAGGAGTCAAAGAGGCAATTTTTTCAATACCAAGTGACAGTGCACCTGGATGTGATGGCTTCACATCTATTTTCTTCACCACAGCTTGGGAAACTATACAGGAAGATGTACATGGAGCTGTGAAGAAATTCTTCAATGGAGCTCGCCTCCCAAAAAGCTACACATCTACTTTTATTACCCTAATCCCTAAAGTGGAAAAACCTGAAGGACTAGGAGACTACAGGCCCATTAGCCTCTGCACTGTCATATACAAGATTTTCTCTAAAATAATTGCCACTAGACTGGAAACTCTCATGCCCGAAGTGATATCTGGTAATCAAGGGGCCTATGTTCCTGGAAAAGGCATTTAAGATAGCATCACTCTAGTTCAAGAGATGGTTGGAGAGTTGGACAAAAAAACTAGAGGGAATAATGTGGTTGTCAAAGTGGATACGTCAAAGCATATGACAGACTGGACTTAAGATTTATCGAAGCTGTATTGGAAAATTTTGGTTTTGTGAAAGGTGGATTACTCTTATAGCTCACTGAATTGAGACTCCATGATTTGCTGTGGTATTCCAAGGGGTTTTCAAAGGTTTCTTCAAATCTTCTAGGTGATTGAGGCAAGGTGATCCCCTATCACTACTCATGTTCATTCTTGCTGAAGTACTCTCCGAGAACTCACTAAATGCTTTCTAGACAACAAGATTGCATACTACAATATCTCCAGGGGATGCATCAGACTCACACACCTACTATATGCAGATGATTTCATCATCTTCCTCATGGCAGCAAATCTTCTATGGACAGTCTCATAGTTTTCCTTAAAAAGCAATCTCAGGGCAACAAGGTAACACTGCAAAGAGTGGTATTTACATGCATCATTCTGTCCCAGCACACAGAACGGCTATTGTACAATCAGCATGTGGATTTCAGATTAGGCAAATGCTAGTCATCTACCTTGGTGCTCTTGTCTCTTATGGTAGAATGCCTCTACAATACTATAATCAACTGCTAGAGAGGGTTCAAAAGAAGATAGAAGGCTGGAAAGGGAGGCTACTTACTACTGGAGGTAAATTAATTTTAATCAACCATGTCCTCAACTCCATGCCTATACGCCTGTTATCTAGCATTCACATGCCAAATAGTGTGATTAAAATACTGGAAACTATTTCTCTACTTTCTTCTAGGGGATTATGAGGGTAACTCTAAGAGGAAATGGGTATCATGGAGCTCTATATGCAAATCTACAGCTGAAGGGGGTCTTGGTATAAGAGCTTTAGAAGACACTAAAGCCAGCTTCCTATTAAAACAGAGTTGGAACTTCCTATATGGTAATTCTCTTTGGAGTGAATTTTTCAAACTTAAGTATATCAAGCAAGATCAAGTTACAATGGGCATAAATCCTTCCAAGATCTGGAAAGGGATCTTTGGGCTTCTGTGTGGAGAAATTATGGTTTTTGGGTTTGGCCTTGGTCGTTCGAACGGCCCTTGAATCCGTTCGAACGACTCTTGAATACCTCTGGAATTTTGGCCCAAGAGCCCAAGTCGTTCGAACGACTCTTGAATCCCTCGGGAATTTTGGCCCAGACGCATATTTCGTTCGAACAACTACCTGTGTTGTTCAAATGAAATCTGGTAACTTTTTTTATGGTTTTCGAACCTCTTATTTGCCTCGAGATTTGAGCGATTGTAATAGGTTTTCCCTAGTATATAAAGGGAAACCTAAGTCATTTGTGAGCAACCATTTTCAACAATCCTTTGGTGAGAAACTTTGGGAGATTTCTTGAGTGAGAAATCTAAAATTGGGCTTGAGTGATTGTAATTGGGACATTGAATAAACTCTCTCTCTCTCTTGAAAGTGGGCGCATGCAATTTGCCTAACCACTATAATCTTGGTGTTGTGTGTTTCTTTGTTTGTGTTTGTTCACTGCTAACCCAAATCGACTTGGAGTTTGTGGCTTTTGGGTTTGCGACGCAACATTCTGGACACTGAAAGCAAATACCACATGGGCGCTAGGGCAAGGAAAAGTATATTTTTGGAATGCAGATTAGACCGGTGAAGGTGATGTACTGAACTGTTACATTGAGCAAAGAATAATGGTGAACCAAGTGACTAAAGCAGATGAAATTGGGACTGGATTACACTACAAGCAAATATGCCAGACAGTTGGAAACACATTCTACAGCAAAAATTCAAACTGAGCAACAAACCTGATAAGCCAGCATGGGTTCTATCAATTGATGGAAATTTTACTGTAAACTCAGCATGGGATTTCTGGGGAATTCAAGATGTGAAGCTGGATAGAATGGATTGGATGTGGTGTAAATACTTGCCTAAAAAGATACAAATTTTCAACTGGAAATGCTGGAAGAAAGTTGTAACTATTGACAGCCTAATACAATCCATTGTTCCCTTGGTATCCAAATATCAATGTTGTAAAGCAGGTTGCATTGAGGATCTGAACCATTTGCTCATACACAGTGAAGTGGCAAAAGCAGTGTGGCTATATTACAGCAGTGCTTGTTAGGTTACACTCATCAACAATCAAAGTTTCTAGTGAAGACAAGGGGTATGGTTCTCAAAGGCAAGTAAATCATCTCAAATGGGGATAATTACATCTATACTTCCATCTCTTATCTGTTGGGAAATATGGAAATTTAGATGCTCAGCTAAGTATGAGAAGCCTATGATTGCAGATGATATAATTCACAGTCAAAAACTGGTTACAGAGTGTTATGATATACATTAAGGTCACAAAGTTCTGAATCTAATGAGAAAAACAATCAAGCATAAAGCTTTGAGAGTTGTTAGATGGATGAAACCTTTCTTCAACACTTTCAATTAAACATAGATGGATCTGCAAGAGAATCCACAGGGCTGTGTGGTGCAGGGGTGTATTTAGAGATCATGCAGGGAAACTAATATTTGCCTGCTCAACTGCATTGGATCCTGGCACTAATAATGTTGCTGAACTGTACAGTCTACTCATTGGCCTGAGATTCAGCAAAATATACAACTGGTATCCTTTGGCGATAGAGACTGACTCCATGATGATAGCTAACTGGTATAACAAAAGGAGCACAGTGTCACCAAAATACAGTGGAATTTGGGAAGAAATTCTACAACTGGGAAAATAATTCATCATTGCTCTATTGCATATTTTCAGAGAGGCAAATGGTACTGCATATAGCTTAGCTAAGCTGAGAAGTGCTCAGATCACAACGGAGTTCTGGAACATGGTCAGTCTTCATAGAAGTACTAGAGCTGCTTTAATATTTGACAAATTGGGGGTTGCTATGTTCAGAAAATAAATGCTCATATAATACTCTTGGGGCCAGGCTACATGTCCTCCCCTTGTAATTAGATTTGCTAATCAATAAAACCCAAAAGTTAAACCAAAATAAATAAATAATAATAAAAAATAAATAAATAACTCTTTGACCAAACTTGCCTTGACTATGCATGAACCTTGGTCTCTGTTAGGAGATTTTAATTCTATACTTAACTCCAACCGAAATTATGAGAATAAAAACTACTGTTTGCCATCTTTATAAAATTAGACTCAGGGAACAATAAATTCCAAAATCGATACTGGTAAAAGGAAAAACCAATTTTGCCCTACTAAAGTTGTAATATTACAGCAGACAACCACATGTTTTTGTGCTCCACAAGTACGAATGTTACATCCGAAACAATAAAAAATTATAAAACTCATTTAAAATTATTATATCAAGCCACGTATACGTGTAAGACAGATATTGTCACCATCTCATGAATTACTTGTTATTTTTTTTAGTACAGTTTGTCCTACCTTTTACCAGATTTGTTTTATGTAAGAAGGCAGACTCTTTCACCAATTCTGTTACTATTTCTCATCTTGTTTATGGTTAGGTATCACGTGCGGTTTACAGGAGTTCGTTTGGTTTTTGGCACCAAAAGCGATCCCGATTCATTAAACAATTTATTCTTCTTACTCGACCGCAAAAACTGTAAAAATTATTTTGATTATTTGTCACAAACCGTCTATGTAACTGCTACCTACCAAATGTTTGATTAAAGACCGGTACTCTACTCCTTGGGCATGAAGGAAATGATGGTACTCTACTCCTGTAGATGGTACTCTACTCTACTCTACTCATGGAACAAACGATGACAAATCGACTGTGCTGCTGTTGCCAACCAAACTATGTCATTTATTCAGTTAAACTCTAGCTTTCTTTCAGACAACTATGTCATTTGGTAACAGCTTGTTGACATTTGTGTTATAAAACTTTGGCATTTGTTCAGTCTTCTTTGTCATTTATTTTATATAACTTTGCCATTTGTTCTGAAAAATATCAACTGCTTGAATATTAACGTAGGTTTGTAGGTCGTGGGCTTCACAAGTAAGGTCGCGGGCTCCACAAGTACGAATGTTAATTCTGAAATAATAATAATAAATGTTTAAATCATTTAAAATATATTATCATGCCACGTGTCCAATTTTAATTCCTCGATGTACATGTGTCATTACTATTTCGAGACGTGTAAGGCAGACTCTGTCACCATTTCATACATTTGTTGTCATTTGCTGAATACCAATTTATCACGAGTTTAAACATTAGTTATATTGAATCATGCAAACTCTGTTACCATCAGCTAAAATATTTGGCATTTGTTTACTATTATTTAGAGTTAGGTAACACGTGCGATTCATACGAGTTTGTCTAGCTTTTGGCGCCAAAAGTCATCCCCATTCCCCAAACACTTTTTTCTTACACGACCACTGTAAATACCGCAAAAACCGTCCTAATTCTACACATCGTGTCTGTGATTGACAACTGTAAAAACCGTTCTGATCGCATAAACCGTTTTCTCACAATCGTCGTGATTTTACCCATCATGTGTGTGTGTGATTTCAGTGGCAAATTGTCTTTGTGACTACTGGCTACCAAGTATTTGATTAAAGTCTATTTTTTTTTACAATGAAGTCTGATAAAGAAGTGAATGAGCAATTTAACGAGGAGAGCCAAACGCAGGAGGGTAGAACCAAGAAGGATACCTCTAATACTAAAAATTATACCTTTCGGTGTACAGGTGTGGGACTTCACAAAATATTTAATACTCTGCTTGAAGAAGAGAAGGGTGCTCTTCGTAACACCTATTTTGCACTATTACTACTAATTGATCCAATAACGACGATGTCGACGTTGGTTGTAGAAATATTCGATCGTCATGTCAGTGATATGAAGTTCCAATTTGGGGGGATGATAATTCAGATGAAACCCATTCATGTTTGCCTGATTTTGGGGCTACGTGTCTCTCTTATTCTAAATGAGTTCTTATTTGTTGATCTTGAGCATATAACAAATTTCAAAATGAGGCGATTCCTCAAGAAGAAGAATACATATGGTTTGAAAGAAATTGATGGGGCTTTAAAACAGGCGAAATTGGAAAGACATCATGGTAATGTTCTAATTTGTCATTTGTTTGGTCTGCTTTATCATTATTCTTCATTGTATTTGTCACCCAAAAAATTTATGTATTGTATTTGCCATTTTTGGGTCATTAGTTTCTAAGGTTTTTATCATTACATTGTGTATTCTTTGACATTTTTTACCCATTCTTATTCTTAGCCGTCTGTAATTTTGTTTTGCAGACGATGTTTTTTGATTAAATTTGTTAAAAATTATACTATCCTTTCTCCTCCCAAACAAGGGGAGAAACGTTGAGGTAAAGTATGTTGATCTCGTTGATGATCTAGTAGAGTTCAACAGATTCCCCTGGGGTGAGCAAGTCTATAATTTTTTGTGGAGGTAAATAGTAAAGTTTGCCAAATATCGATCGACTGCTGATAAAAAATAGGATAAACTTTATCACTATACAGATGTACTTGGGTGTTGATGATATGGACTTTCCTCTCAATTCCTGGCCTGAAGTTTCTAAGAATTTACAAATCCATATATTTGTTTCCTAAGCTACAGGGATGGAGGGTGACATTCTTTAGGCGTCACAAAATTGTGACGTTTAAAAAGTTTTTTGCTAACCCCAACTTGCTGGTAATAGCTATGAAGGTGTCTGAGACTAACATGCGGCAAGAACTTGTGCAAGAGGCCATAGTAATTTTTCATTCTTTGTATTAATGATTTATTTTATTTCTTCCTTGTCATTTAATTTAGATTTCATATCTTTTTATTTGCTTTGGTTTGGCATTTGTTATACTCTTCTTTTCATTTGTTTGATTTATTTATCTGTCATTTTTCCTTTTATTATTAAGTCCCTTTTTTTCATCTGCTTTATGCCTATTGTCATTGTTAGACTTTTTATGTCATTTCTAAATTACTATTTGTCATCGTCATCTGTTTGAATATTTTAGAGAAATCACATCGAAGTACCTGAATCGGCGCTGCACCTACAATCGAACCACCTACAGTCAGTGCACTTACAGTCGGTGTACCTGTAGTCGGTGCACTTGCAATCGATAGCAGTTTTTCTGCCACTGATATCGGAGCTATAGTGGTTAAGGTATGCTCCCAGTTGGAGGAACATGATAAAATGTTGCTGAAGTTGGAGGACCATGGTAAAATGTTACATAACCATGGTAAAATGTTGGAATAAATTTTGATGTCTACAGTTAGAGACAATACTCTACCACTTGGAGATGGTACTCTAATCCTTGGGCAGTACCAGTTCTCTACTCCTAAGAAAACCATGAAACACAAGTGAGAATAATGAGAAAGAAGATGAGAAAATGAATAAGGCGGAGCTGAGAACCTGGCAAAGAAATCTCTAACAAAAAAATCAAAAGAATGAAGAGAAGAAAAAAGGTAAGGGACAAAGGGAGAAGACAGAAGAAGAGTACAAAAAAAATGCAAGACCAATGCCAACAAGAAGAACAAGAAAGTAGAAGAAGCTAATGTGCCCCTAAAGAAAAAATTTGAGGGCACGAAGATAGAAGATCTCACTGATGAAAAATTAAATCATGTCCTACTGATCCAATTGAAAATCTTAATCCCCAAGATCCTCAAGAAGGGCTTGGGTAATAGAGCGCCAAGGAAGAGACATGCGGAATTCCCAGAACTTGATAAAATTCAATCAACTGCAGAAAATTTGCTTCAGCTAGTTGCACCTTAAGAGGGGTTGGAGGTGGTAAAATATTTAATGGTAGATGGTGAAGTTGAAGTTGATCAGAGGGAAGTGAATTTGGAAGCGATATCATATGAATATGGTGGTGATCTTCTAGAGGTATCATCCGTTTACTACATCTTATCATTTATATAATTTTATTTGACATTTGTTTTTCAAAAAATTGGCATTTACTTTATGAACTTTGTCATTTGTTCAGAAGTCTGTCATTTGTTCAGTATTGTTTGCCATTTGTTCGGATGTCTTTATCATTCTCTTTTCTAGAACTTTTATTTCTTCTTAAGTCTTTGTTCATTTCATTTGTTGTATGTGAAGTGGAAGAATAGTGATGAAAAAGATGATGATGTTGAGAAAGATGGCGAGGAGAAAGCTAAATCTGTTGAAGAAGAGCAACCTCAAGTTGCTGAAGAAGAGGATTAAGAATAACAAACTCTAGTGGTGTATTATAATGGAAAAAAAACCAATGAGGTATTTAACTAACATTTGTTTGTATTGAGATATCTATAATATTAACATCACCTATCCATACTATTTTTTTAATTTGTTTCTTCTTTACCATTTGTTGTACAAACTATGGTGGCTGCAGAGGTAGTAAAAATTGATATAGTATTTTTCAACTATGAGGATGTTGTTGGTAAAGCTTATGAGGCAACTTATCATTTATTTGCTGGTGACTTCTCATTTTCTTCTTTTATTTTACCATATCTTGTATCACTTTTATCATTTGTAGTTTATTTATTTACAGACTAGTACAAAACAAACAACTGCTATATCTGTCGAGGAACAGACTATGGATGTTACAACAACTGAAGATGAAGCTAGTCAGGTAACTTATTATTTGTTTATTGGTAACTTCTCATTTTCTTCTATTTATTTTCCTATATCTTGTATCACTCTTATCATTTGTAGTATGTTTATTTACATACTAAAGAGAGTAAATAGGAGGTTGAACAGAGTAAAGAGGATGTGGTTGAAGGCAAGGATAATGATGATGGAACTTCATAGAATAAACCAGACCCAGTGAAAGTAATAAAAGAAATGGTTGTTGACCAGACTAATGTATGAAGTACTTTTAAACCAAACAACTGGTTTATTACTCATTCTCATTTAATATGCACATTTATATTATTTCATTTTCTTATTTTGACATATCTGTTCGAGCTTGTTTTAATGGAACAAGAAGTGGATGCCACCTTAAAAAAGTGGCATACACTAACTAACAAAGATATTAATGATAGAGCCTTCTCATTGGCTTGTCAAATAAACTTATTGCATGCTCACCTTGACGAGCGTCTTCCAGGAGTGTTATTCAAATATTTTATTCAAAAACTCATTTTCTAGGATGAAAAAAGCCAGGTGGACCAAGTCTGGTCGCTGAGGAAGGATGAATTATCTCCTGAAGCTATGGGCTACAACACGATACCTATAGGAGGATAGGTGAAGAAACTGTTTGCCTTAACGCTCTCTATACCTTACATCCAAAAGAACGGTTGGATAATAAGGTATTTATATTATTTATTTCTTTTCCTCTGTCATTTATTGGGTTATCCCTGTCATATACTTCATTTTTTTAGAAAACTGTCATTTGTACAAGAGTCTCTCCCATTTGTTTTCAAATTCTCTGTCTTTTTTTTGTTGCACTTTGGCATTTCTTTAAACAGAAGTTGGTTTCCTTGAACTTTATCATTTGTTTTGACGTTGCTGTCATTTGTATTTATGAACTTTATCATTTTTGGTTCATAATTTTTCATTTGTCAATATTTTGATGCACAACATCGTGCCCGCCCAGCTAAAGAAAGATTGTGCTGGTGGATGTCTATTCCTGTCAATATATAGGCAAGGCTTTCAATGTCAAAACTCGTATTATGTTCTCTCCGGCAGGTGTGGATTGAAGAAGAACTCAATTTAGGAATAAATTACATCTGTGCAATGGGATCCTACATTTTTCCATTGCTTCCATCGAAGAGATTTGAAAGTGGTCAATTCAAAATTAATACTCGTTCCCTGTAATCTCAATGATCTACGATTCACTGGTGGATGCAAAAATTATAAATGCATAAAAGAAGATGAAGTTATCTCTTGAATACCAGCGTATTGAGGATCAGCTATCAACGATCATCCCGAAAATGTTGATATGGACAAATTTTACTGATCGTAGTAGTCCACCTACTTGTTAAGAGGTAAAGACTTATGGTCTAAACTTCAGATGGACAACTCGTTTTGGAAAATTTTCAATGCAGCTAAATAGTACTGACTGCGAGATCTATATGCTTGTTTTTATGGAGAATATCCTAAGGGGGATACAAATTTTAGATGATAGGCGGTGATGAATGTCGTTATATAATTTCTTATGATATATTGAGGCTGGGAGTTGAGCCGTAAGAGATTTTTAAACTTTGACGTCCATTTTATTATAATGTATAATTTCTATAATTTTGTAAAGTTATAAACAGTTATTAATGTCATTCATTTATATGATCTTTATGATTTGTTATATCTTTTTTGTCATTTGTATATGACATATTTGTAATTTGTTAGAATGGAGTCAGAATCTAGTCTGTCTAGTTGGATGTATTTGTCATTTTATGAATTATATGTCATCTACTTATAAACAATTTGTTATTTCATATGTATGATTTGTCATTTTTACTATATATTTTTATGACTCGTTATATATGATTTGGCATTTTTTATATATTATTTGTCATTTGTTATCTATGGTTTGACATTTGTTATACATGATTTGTGAAACATTAACCAACAATTGATTTATTTGGTTTGTAGATAGACAATTAGAATACATGATGTATGGAATAAATTTTTAGGTATTTTATTTCTTTTCCTTTGACTATGGTTTATGGGAAATACAACTGTGCTAAAGAATATTAATTAGATTTTTTAATCCCAAAAACTCATGCTAAGTCTACAAAAGCCTATATTGTTACCCCCAAAATATCATAACACAACCTCTTTTTCATCATCTTCTACAATGGATAATGGCAGTCCAAGAGCAACAAAATATTACACAACCTCTGAAGATGAAGAAGAAAGGGATTATGATTATCCTGTAGATGATTCTGCTGGTAATGATAGCTTTGATGAAAAGAAGAGTGAGGATGATGACTCTGTTAAAATAGATGGAGATTAAGACGCTAACTCTGATGGTGATGGTGACTCTGATAATGATGGTGTCTCTGATTGTGATGGGGACTCTGATGGTATCTATGATAGTGATGGTGACTTTTATGATGATATCGACTCTGATAATGGTGGTGACTCTAATGGTAATGGTGGTAATAGGGATGCTGGTGGTAATGGAAATCAAGGTGGAACTGATGTTCCAAGAGCTAAGAAGGCCAAAACTTGTTGAATGTATTTATCATTTTATTTAATTTATGTCATCCATCCATTAGTCATCTGTCATTTGGTTTTGTGTTTTTGTCATGTTATCATTTTTGATTCAACATTTATCATTATTATAAATTCCTACTATCTTTTTAAAGAATTTGCTATTTTGTTCCTATCTTGTCAAGTCATTTTGAGGCAAAAATTTCATTTGTCATTTGTTATATATGGTTTGTTATTTGCTATATATGATTTCTCATTTTTTAATTATGATTTGTCATTTGTTATTTGATATTTGTCATTTGTTAATTATGATTTATCATTTGTTATGTGAGATTTGTTATTTGTTATATATGATTTGTCATTTGTTATATATGATTTTTCATTTTATATCTTTGATTTGTTATTTCTGATATATGATTTGTCATTTGTTATCTGAAATTTGTCATTTATTTCATAAGATTTCTCATTTATTAATTATGATTTGTCATTTGTTATCTGAAATTTGTCATTTATTTCATAAGATTTCTCATTTATTAATTATGATTTATCATTTGTTATGTGAGATTTGTCATTTGTTATATATGATTTGTCATTTGTTATATATGATTTCTTATTTGTTATCTTTAATTTGTCATTTGTTTGATATGATTTGTCATTTGTTATACTTCATTTATCATTTTTTATCTATGATTCGTCATCATCTTCATCTTCAGCATGCTAAGATTATATTTCTTTAGTTTGAAATTGCAATACTCATTGACAAAAAAAATAAATTTTTTTATTAGCTCGAATATTGTTACAGATCACAGTTTATATTACATCAATTTACGCACTTGGAGGTGGTGGTGGTGGTCGGTCTCCCCTACCACCGCCACCGTCTCCTCTTCTATAACCCCCACTACTATCACTGTATCTTCCTCTGATTCTACTCAGGGTACCGATAAGACATCATTAGACATACACCAGCTGTTTTATTCACTGTTGTAACGACATCCTCTACCAGAAGACGCATACCGTCCCTCCTTCCCTGCTTTGACGTCACTATATAGTAAAAGTAGAGCATTTGATAATAATCGCTATCCGCCTCTTCTACCTCTTCATACGTCATTCCATGAAAGGTAGGATACACTAGAATGGGAGTAGAAAGTTCAAGAGACTGGGTCCCAAAGTATCAAAGCTGCAACTTTTGCATCTTGGTAAGAACCCTAGCCTCGTACGCTTGGCGTCAGGTGGTCACCATTTTCTTTACGGAATAGTTACAGAGGAAATTATTGTAGAAGATTAAAATAAAGGAAGTACTTGCCAAATAAACTATAGCAGTATTTATACCATACTACTGCAAACCACAATAGTATTTAATGCTGAGTTCTAAATTCCCAATGTCAGAATGAATTTAAACACAACAATCTTAACCAAACCCATTAAAAATGAAGGAACATTAGAAATGATCCCAGGTGTTGAATGTAATGTCTATGTAGTTGAATGTATTTGTCATTTAATGAAATATATGTCATCCATCAATTAGCCGCCTATTATTTGTTTTGACATGATTGTCATTTACCATCTTATCTCATGGTATTATTAAAATGTTGTCATTTACTATATATCATTTATCATTTCCCATTCAACATTTATCATTAGATTTCTTTACAAACCTTCAATCAGTTGCCGAAGACATTGGCAATAGGATGGCTACCTGTCTTACAACCATAGATTTGAATCTTGAGTGCATTATTGACATAGTTAAATCGCTAGAGGAGAGGTTAAATCTAATAGAGGAGAGGTTATCCGGTCTTGAACCATAGATTTGCCTATCTTCTGTAATGTCGCTGTTCAGTGGAATTTGTAGTTCGATTATCATTCTAAAGCCAAAAATTAGCGCTACTAAAGATAAGAAATTCCTTATTACACTTCACTCATACATATTTTTCTACTTGTTAAGATCTAGAAATTTTAACTTGAACAAAAAATCTTGCAACATCTCCATTCTGACCTCGGAGATCCTTAGTTGAGTATAAGTTTTATTTGTAATAGTGTCCAGGATCTGGCTGCTCCCTTGACCATAATTTATGATTTCTTCTGCCGTTGACGATTGTAGCCTTTTAGAATCTTTGGGCGTAGAGGATTCTCGAAACCAAGTTTTGAACTAACAATGGTATTATGGGCAATGATAGAATCTCTTACTAAGTGGCTTAGAGACTCTACAAATGAGACCACAATCGCACATTTTTACCTCATCTACCTAAGCCCATAAACCACACCCACCAATTTTTTAAGCGCATTGACAGAACCAGCAGTTAGGATTGAGGCTTGTGCGTGAGAGATGAAGATCACAATTTTTATTGTACCAACAAACAAGGGAATGTATCGTTGGTTAGGAAGTATGTAATGCTTGAGAACTAGAAAGAATTGGAAGCAAGTGTGCAAGTTATCTAGTTAACACTCTATGATGGTGATAATTTAAAGTAGGAAAATGACAAACTATTTATAAAGAAATGATAACCACTTTATCATAGCACGATATCTTTACTGTGACAATTAACTTTCATTTCGATGATACCGTTGGTCACAAAAAATGGCAAATGCTCTGTTTTAAATCTGACAAATTCTTTCCTTTACAGTCGATATGAGAAGTCAATCTTATCTTTATTATATGATTTTAAGAACTTAGTTTAAAGTCAAATTTGATTACATTTACAACAAGAAATATATCCAAAACATCCACATTGGTAGGGAAGTATGTATGTAATGGTTGATAATTCATAACAGTAAAATGACA
The DNA here is from genome assembly GCA_014058105.1 of Kingdonia uniflora. Taxonomy (NCBI): domain Eukaryota; kingdom Viridiplantae; phylum Streptophyta; class Magnoliopsida; order Ranunculales; family Circaeasteraceae; genus Kingdonia; species Kingdonia uniflora. The sequence continues at coordinate 644,792 of JACGCM010000604.1, forward strand.
ATGTATTTATAAAGAAATGACAAATACAAATGGTAGGATGACATTGAATTTATGATGACAAATAACTGTACTAAAATGATACTTTTTATAAAAACAAATGATAAATTAGCCATTTTAATTCCAAGATATTCTTTCCTATACAGTCGATGTGACAAATCAATCTTTCAAAGAGCATTTGTTATGGTTTTTTGGAGTGGGATCTGGAATGCTAGGAACATGATCAGAAGTTGTGAACATTTGTTATGGTTTTTTTGGTGTTTAGTTTGTTAGTTTTTTATGGTAACGAGTACTTTCCCTTTGTATGAATGAACATCAGTTTTGTTTTGTTTGGTGCTATTTCGTTTGATTTTTACTGTTAAATAGTGGTTTCCGTTTGATATGTGGCAAACAAAAAAATCACAGTTCTGTAAGAAAATAATGATGACATAAGGGTGGACAAGTTTCCTGATAATCTTAACAAAACTGATGATAATAATTTAACATATAAACGAGAAATTCTTTGAGAACAAATGATAGTTCAGAGGAAAACAATGATATCATGAAAATAAACAAATAAGAAATTCTTCTTGCACAAATGACAGTTCAGAAGCAAACAATGATATCATAGAAACAAACAAATGAGAAATTCTTCGTGCACAAATGACAGTTCACTAGCAAATAATAATATAATTGAAACAAACAAATGATAAATTCTTTTTATACAAATGACAGTTAAATTATAACAAATGATTATTTTAACAATACTAACGATAAAGATCATACAAACAAATGATACATAGTGTACCCAAAATCATCAGTACAAGCTGATTATAACATTTTTATCTGGGATGACAGATGGCTCAGTGCTCATCATAAAAGATGGTACCATTGTCGAACGTGTATTATCGTAGGATGGGATTGGCAGAAGCTTACAAGAATGACGACTGTGTCCATTTTTTTGACACCTACTGCAAAATCTTAGTTTTATGACAAGACTAGGCATTTCTTATCAAATTGTATGGGTAGGTACGTAGTCACTCTCTATTTATCAGCTTCTTATTTGTTATTTCAATATGCTAAGAAATATATTTCTCATTTGCTCGTATAGATTAGACCATGTTTCCTTAAGAATACCTAATATGTATTGGAGAACCACTAGTTCCGTATTTTGGATAGCATTTATGTATTTATCGAAATCAATGGTGGTTAGGGCCTCTATTTCTATCCTAAATGCGATCCTCATGCTTTCGAGGGTAGTTTTAATGTTGTTCGATATGTGGAAGGTACAAAACATATGGATTGTAAATATAAACACTTTGGGTACAACATTAATAGTTCCAACATTTTTGTCAGAGATGACGATGAATCGAGTGTCATAACAGTAGAAATTAGACCCAAACATCTTCATGAAGTATGTCCAACTTTTGGTGGTCTCCGAGTCTGTTATCGAAAATGCAAGTGGAAAAATAAGATTGCTTGGGTCAACGGCAATGGATGTTAGTAGTGTCCCACGATATCTCCTTTTAAAAAAAGTTTCTTCAATCACAACAACAGGTCTCAATAGTTTATAAGTTTTTTTGGGAGGACTAAAACACCAAAAACACCTTGTGAATCTTTTATCCTTACAACTCGTAGTTTATATGTCAAATTCCAAATCTGGGTCAACCAACCTCACTTCCACAAAGTAGCTCGTAAGTAGTTGGTATGCGTGCTCAAAGCTACCCCGATTCTGAAATAATTATACATATCAAATGACATTGTGGAGCAGACAAATAATAAATATCAAAGTACAAATGATAGAGTGAGTTGACCAAATGACATGCAACAAAAAAGATAAACATTGCTGTACAAATGACTTATACAAGGGAACAAATGACATATAAAGTGGTGATACCTCTACGTGGGCTTTTTCTTTCATAGGCCAGGCAAGATTATATATTACATTAATATTGTGATTAATTTGCATATCATCAATAATTCTGGAAGATTTGTAGTTTGGTTCTTTTCGTAGTTTTTGCTTGATTATAGAAGCAACTTATATACTAGACGCTGCCTTATACTCGTTTCCACCATCAGTTTCTACTCGGATGCATGTATGCACAAAGCAATAAGTACTTACTCTAAATAGGGCAGAACCGAACAACCTTGTCGTGTAAATCTGTCAAGAGCATTTATGACCTTTGCAATATGCCATGATTTTATATTCGTTACTCAGAACGTGTTTGAGATTGAACTTGTTTACAACTGCATAAGCTCTTATGTGATTTTTGAGTTCAATCCTATCTCGATATAGATCACCAATGTTAAACTCTTTACTAAAGTCGTAGGGATCTTTCGTGTACACAACAAATTTAAACCAAAAATCTACGAGATCTTTCACCTGTTCAGGTTGTGGCTCAAACCGAAATTCAACTGAACAAATAAGAAATATGCTTCTTAGCATGATAATAATTTGATTAGAAATGTTAAAAAACACCTTACAAATGACAAATTCTATGAGTTTACCTGAAGGTTCAGTTTGTCCAATGATACTTTTGGTTCATTTGAAAGAGGAACATTAGTTAACACAGGTTCATTTGAGAAATAAATAATTGATTGAGGAATACAAGGTTCATTTGAGAGAAGAACATCAGTAGAGATAGCTTGAAAATGTTTATTTGATTTAGGAACATAAGTTAACGCAGGCTAATTTGAGAGATAAACATTGGATTGCGGTATACTAGGTATGAGGGAGAAACATCAGTACAGAGAGTTTTTAAAGAGTCATTTGATTGAGGAACATCATTATCATCCGCTAAAGGTCCAAACCTACGTGGATCAGGCCCTCTGCCATTTCTTTTAGGGTAACCCCTGTATTCAGGTTCAGGATCAGGAAATAAGTTATAATGCAAAGGTCCCCCCGCTTTGGTGGTGGACAACCCTTTACCTGAACCAGTATCTTTGGTGGTGGACAACCATTTACTCGAAGAACAAAAATAAAAAATAAAGTTCTCGGAGTTCTGGGAAGGTACCCTAAGCTCATTAATAATCCATATGTAAAAGGGTGTGTCGGGCTGATAAAATTACGCATGCTCAACCATGGACGAAGTTGTACAGCTTACAGTCCTCACGATGAATCACTTGTTTCTTTAAGGAGTGCAATAAAATCTTAGTATGACGAGTGCGCTTTTAGTGAAATAAGTTTAGTACTTCCTCTAACATAACTAATGATTGATCTGATATTTGGAAGTACGATATCCCCCCCAAATGAACAATGGTATGAAGTTGAACTCCATCCATCCTTAAAACAAATGATACATATAAACAATTTTGGTGTTAAAGTAGTAAACAACAAATGAGACAAATGATAATAAAATTGATAACGAAGTCGAAGACAAATGATATAAAACTCAACTCCAGCAATCCCTTGAACAAATAATAGGAATCCCAAAATAAATGATATCAATGAATAATTTTGGTGATATAGTAGGAGATAATAAATGCTACGAATGACATAAGAAAAATGGCAAATGATAAAGTTGTAGAAGACAAATGATAAAATAGCTTCAGAAAAATGATTATGTATAAAGTGTATCATCTTGCATAACATTTTTCTTAAGAAAAAAACCGTGAAATCATGATGCGGATACATAGTTAGAGATGATGGATACAGAGTTAGAGATGATATTTACTACAATGGTTACTTCAATGGTCGGAGAGAAGGATGATAACGGTCTTTAGCAACGTGAATGACCTAGGATAATAACGATCTTTTTCTCCCCAATGACCTCTGTGTGGGGACTTTAGCGAATGCACAACGATAGTTGGAAGACTTGGCACATGAGGAGACAAACAATACATCAAGGAGAATCTGCTTTAATTTTTGTAGAAGCTTTGTTGTTGAAAAATATGAAGAAAAAGAAGCTTTGATTTTTTTAAGGTTGGTGGTGTATTTTGGTGGGAATCTTCCCTCTTATTACTGTTCTTATTACTGTAGCCGATTAAACTACTCAACAACTCCAGTAGGATAGTTTCTCATTTTTTTTTGTATTATTTATCATTAATTTTGCGAGAACTTTGGCATTCATTTGGTTATCTTTGTAATTATTTTACAATTTATTTGTCATTTGTTGAGTAATCTTTGTGAGTTGGTAAATTTATTGCTGTAGCAGATTAGACTACCCATCAACATTTAATGTTAAAGAATAGGATGGCAGCTAGGGGGTAGTAGGTGGGATCATTATCAATTTCTTAATTTTAGTATCGATTTTGGAAGAGGCTTGCCAAAGTATCAATTCTGTAAAGTTGGCAAAAAGTTGTATTTATTCTCATAATTTCCAAAACTCTAATGAACAAGTTTTTTACCAGATAGGAAATGGAAGAAAGAAAAAAATTTAGGAGGACCCTTGACATTATCTAGACATTCATAGAGACAAGTTCCCTCAGCAATACCTCTTTGGCGGCACTTTCAAGCTCTCTGCCCTTGTTAGCAATGTAATTCTCAATAATGGATGGACCATTCCTGGAAGGGCCTACCCTTCGACCTAGTCCAAACTCGAACTACCTTAGTATCAAACTCACGCATTTCATACGTGACATGAACAATCAGTATTGTCAACTAGACCACAAACTGATAAAAAACGTGTATCGAGCACTATAGAAAATATAAGCAAGTCAAGGACACCTACCTCCCACGAACTAAATAGTTACACAGTCAACTACAACTTACCTTATTGTTCATAGAACGTGCTTTAGCACGATAACGAGTTACGGGTATGTTTTATATATACAAAAAGTTCCAGAGGAGATGGGGCCAGAAAAACAAGATTTTTTAGACTCTAGCACCGAAATTTCATGATTCTAAACACCACAAAACTTCTTATTTCAAGATCAAGCATTTCTAGTTTAAGAGATCACTTGTAATAAAATATCAGCCTCAAGAAATAAAAGTTACTGTTACTGAAACCCTCAACTCGAGGTTGTAGTTTTTTACCTATTCAAAGGTTTTCCACGCTAAACCACCTGTGTCATTTCTTGTTTAACATTAATTTTTATCACAGGTACATTGGGTGTAAGAGCTAATTTCGAGCTATGAAATAAGGCCATTGCATTTGGCACCGTTTGTAGAAAAGAAGACATTTCTACGATGTTCTAAGGCATACATTTACTCTACTATCCATTTCCAATCATGGTCACTTCCAAGCGACCAGCAGCAGGAATCTAGCTCAATGTTTCAGTTGAGCCGGAATAGCTTACTAAACTATGGGCGAATCTTTATGCCGAAACAGAGAAACGTAATGAGCTTGAACGTCAGTTAACTCTTGATCGAGAGCTCCGCGACAATGAGCTCAAAAATGAGCGTCAAGCTCGCTTAATAGCATTCAAGAGACATGAAGAACAGATGACAATCATGCAAATTGTATTACAAGCTTTGCATGATACTCAACAAACTTCCCAAATCAGAGATCGTGATCAAGTACCAGCAAATTCCCGAGTTTCTGCACGAGAAAGATTAGGACCTCGAGGAGCCACCAACAAAGCCATTTTTAGAAATATTTAGCACAAACTTTAACCTTCCATTCATTTGGGTGGCGAAGTTTAGTCTAATATCAGCAGAGGTCTCCGGCCTTCTAAGCATCAAGATGAAGAACAACGACCTCAACCTCGGATTCCAACGCGTGATCGCTTGAGTGAGGGCACCGGTACTCATAATCCTTGACCCACTCGCCAAGTCACTCAGGCAACACGTCAATATGTCACACAAGAGCACATGGAGCAATGTATCAAGGAGTTGATCGAAGCTCAAGCTCTCGGCAGTAATGACGATTTCATAAAGTTACAAGGTAGTCCACTTGCCAAAGAGTTATTTAATATGGAAGTACCGAAAGGTTTCCATACTTTGAAGATATGCAAATACAAGGGCACTAATCCAAATGAGCACGTTCTATAATTTTGTGATTCACTACGATTGTACTCCAATCTCAACTATATTCTATGTCGTCTATTCACAACAAGTCTATAGGGAGAACCGCTCTAGTGGTTCCATTCTCTACCTGAAGATTTCATCCTCACATTTGATCAACTATAAAAGCAATTTATCAAGATGTATGCTCACAATAAAGACAAAGATGAGTATTTATATTATCTTATTAGTTTCAAACAGTCACAAGGGGAGAAGCTCGAGGTCTTTGTAATGAAAATTTGGGAGCTTGTGCGAAAAGTGGATAATCTCGATCAGAAAACAGTTATTACTACTTTTACCAACGTACTCTTGTTCGACTGCAAAGCCAAATAATACTTCTTCTTAAACAAACCTGCAATCTTGGAGGATATGATCACCAAGGTCAATGGGTATGTCGACCTGGAAAGGATGATGACCGAAAGGTATAAATCTACTAAATTTATCCTAAGCACTAAAGGTTCAACTATAAAATGAAACAGTGAACCGAAGGAGGATCAGGGTGATCAAAAGCATTCCAAGGAAAATACTGGCAGACCTCAAGAAGGTAATTTATTACCCAAGCCGGTCTTCCCCAAGATGAATGTCTGAATCTTCACAATTTTTCCAATTTTATCAAAGGACAAGTTCTACTGTCTATCTCAACTGCTAGAACCAATCGAGGGCAGACCGTACTGCATGTATCATAAGGTAAATCATCATGGCAATGAAAACTATTATACTTTACAGAGGTTGTTGGAATATACCTACAAAGATGGGAAAATGTACGAATACATTGTCGATCTAGAATCATACAAGAATGGTAACTGCAAGACGCAGATTGAGGTAGTCCAGGTCGAGGATCAAGCTGAGGAGAAACATCTGTATCATATGTACCACAATAATATGATTAAGATTCATCACATTAACAACTCTTACAGATTCAAGGGTTGGAGATTGTCATAATGTTGCGATCTCACACCTCAAGATAAAGAAACTAATCTTCTTCCTAAGTTGAGCAATCGTCGACTTGGGATTTACTCAAAGATTGTGACATCAGTCACATAAAATTTCCACATTAGGATACATTAGTAATAATGCTCAAGATGAAGAAGTTAGTCATGCATATAATGATGATCGATACTGGAAGCGGTATTGAGATTCTTTTTTAGGGCACGATCGATCAGATGGGGTTGGCCGATCAAGTTATTCCAAGCGACACTGATATCAGTGGATTTAATAGTTCCAAATAAGAATGAGTAGGCAAGATCATCTTACCAATCACCGCTGGACCAACCACAATCGGAGTCTTATTCTACATCATCAACGCCAAATCTCGTTATCCCAGGATTATGGGCCGCTGCTGGATTTACAACATGGAAGCAATCGTTTCCACTTATCATCAAACACTTAGCTTCAAACACAATGATGGCATCTACGAAATTAAAGGTAGTCAAAAGCTTTCTAGAGCTTGTAAGAATACGTCTCTACCATTCTTGATACATCAGACAGATATGCTGCATAATAATTATAGAAAGCTGGTAACATCGATGTTCAGCCTTCAACAAAAGAACCTACAGAGTACATAGACATTGATGGACCTAGCCGAGGTACTTATATTATCAATTAATTACGTAATTTCTTTCCGTATACTAAACAAGTTATTGACATATCTTAAAATAATTGACGTAATTTCTTTACGTAATTAATTTTGTAATTCAATCAGTTAGATATAAATATCAATTGATATCAGTAAAAGTCAAGAGATAACCCTAATTCTAATTACTAAGATATAAACCTCCAACTCAAATCAGTAATAATTAAACCCAAACCCCAATTCAAATTAGTAAAACCCCCAATTTCCTTCTTATATTGAGTAATTCGTCACCCCCTTATTGGGAGTCCCCAGATAGACTTTGTAAATTATGATATTCTAATCAGTAAATCAGTAAATCAGTAAATTAGTAAATTATGATATTCAATTCAAATCAGTAGTATGAAGGAATCCAATTATCCAAGCGCACTAAAACCCGTAATTACCATGGGAAAAAAGCTTAATTAGGAACCCTAGAAATCAAAAATAAGTAAAACCCAAACATGATTGTACAAAATTGGAGAGATTGAATGGTATACATAGTTTGGTGAAATCACTTTTGTCAATTATAAACAACTTGGATTTTCGGGTGTGATACAAGGCTTGTGTTTGTTTGTAGAGGAACTTGAAATCATATTATAAACAACTTGAAATCAGATTTGTAAATTCATCAAATTTATTAAATTAGAGGTTTGTTTGTAGAGGGAGAGAGGTGGGCTCGTGTTGTGTGTGAGAGGAGAAAGGTAGAGAAGATTGACTTGTGTGTCGTATGAGAGAGGAAGAGTGTTAGAGAGGTGTGAGAGAAGAAAGACATAGCAATTCAAATGAAACTACTTTTTTATTTTTTTTACAAAATTTTACCCCGGGCTATAGCCCGGGTTAGTCTACTACTAGTTCCGCCTCTGCCTACGTGGACAACCCAACAACTCACTCACTCCACTCACTCCAAAATTCAAATTTCACTCTCTCTCACTCTGCCGGTCTCCCTCTACCATCATTTCCGACGATCATCGCCATTTGAAGAGGTGCTAGGGAAGTTATTAATCCTCTCTCAGTCACTCTCTCTCCCTCCTTCTCCCATCTTTTTTTTTTTCTCTCTCTCTTTTATTTATCAATTTATTGTTTTTAAATCCGCCTGAAGTTGGGGTTTGTACTATCATTGAAGTTGGGGTTGGTATTTGTGGCATGTTTCAGAGAGGGAAACCGGTGATGATGTCCAGTGCAACAATCGAACAAGTGAAGTCTAAAATTTTACATGTACAAGGATCGTCGAGTAAAGCATAACTCGATAATTTCACAAGTGACATTATTGTCAATACTGCCGAAACATGCATATATCGATAATTCTTATAGTAGAAGTCTATATTGAGCATCTTGTTTTATTGTGGATGTCATCTTGCATTATTGTCTACCAAATCATCCAACATCCCAATTGATCAAGTAAATGCAACAGAAATAACAACACCAACTTAGTTTTTTATATTGTTTTATTGCCGATAACAACCCATTATCGAGAATTGTCAATACTACAATATTATTGAGTACATTGCAAGCAGGCAATTTTTTGGCGAGTACATTACAAACATACAATTTATTGTCGATGCATTGAGCAAATCGACAATATCCGAGTACATTACAAACTGACTATATATTATCAAGTACATTACAAACATACAATTTATTATCGAGTACATATTACAAACAAATAATTTATTGTCGATGTAATGAGAAAATTGACAATATCCATGATACAAATTTAATTACATCATTCTAGGTATTGGGAGTTGATGTTGGTAGATGTTTGCCGTCTTCTACGTGTAGTCCCAATTCCCTTCATTGTGCACAACCAATTTACATCTGCAAGCACTCAAATTACACAATCAAAATCAATATCGAAATTATCTCTAAAAACACCCTCAAATTATCCCAAAATCATGTTCCCAAATACAATTTCCAAAATGGGGCTGAAAATAAGGAGAGTGACTGAAAGAGATTCGTACCTTAATTAGAGATAATAGCGGATGAGGGAGAGAGTCGTATTTGAATTTTGAATTTTGGAGGGAGACCGAGAGGGAGAGAGAGAATGACTGAGTGAGGTGAATGGGTTTTGGGTTTTTGTTTAGTTTTGTCCTCCACGTAGGCAATCTAATGTCACCTTCTCTTAAGGTGTGTGATTGTCAATGAGTGTAGCGTGGTTGGCTAACCAAAAGCAAGTGTTGATTTAGGGGGAAGGGGATTGGGGGTGGGGGTTGATACCCTAAGAATTTTAGGGGGAAATTATTCTAGAGGTAATGTATCTCGGAGTTGTGAGCACTAACTGAAGTTCTAGAATAGCATCAACTAATTGATCTTGTTAATTTCTATTTTCTATTCTTGATGAAGTTAAAGATAGGATTACACTATAACTTTACAATGATTTTGATGCATCAAGTTATTGACCTTGTTAACATTGTTTCTTTCCAATAGTTGATCAATTTAGGGATCTAATTTGGCATCATGATGAGGTTTGATATTAACGTTAACCCTTAAATGCTTGCTCATATTACATTGCAGATTAGCCATTGGCATCATGATGAGGCTTGATAGTAACGTTAACCCTTAAATGCTTGCTCATATTACATTGATTTTTAGCCATTCATTATCCGAAAATAATAAAATTAGTCTAAATGGAAACACATTTCAACCATTCCATTAAATTAACACATTGTAACTTAAAAATTAGAATACGAACCTTGATTGGTCATTATTGAAGATCAGAGTAGACCCACAAATTTCCGATTACACTGAAGGAATAACAACCAACCCAAAAATGAGAAGAGATTAGAAATAGAATGGAGAGATATGATGAAGAAAAAAAAAACCATGACCATTTTAATAAGTAAAGTTACAACGACAAAAAAAAAAAAAACATGAACCCCAAAAAATTGTACTAAACAGTAAACTATTGTTGTGGTAAGAAGCCATATAACAAGAACGCTAAACAATAATTGTGAGAGATCACCGAACATGTGAAACACCGAAGTCAATTTCAACTTTCAGTATCTAATGCAATATGAGTCAATTATTATAATTAAGGTTGAGCACAAGCCGACTAAGCCGTGAAAACCGAACCGAGCCGAACCGACCTAAACCGAACCGGTTTGGTCGGTTTTTGAAAGTGTTACGGTTTGGCTTGGTTTGGTTTGGAAACTCAGAAATTGATTAAGTTCGGTTCGGTTTTCAGTTCTTTACATTTCTAAACCGAACCGTACGGTCCATTTAAGTTTTAAAATTTGAAAACCTTTAACTTGCCTCGTAACTCTGGTCTCTTCTCCCCAAACCTATAGCTTGAAAATGTGAAGTTATTTTTAATTAAACCTATAACTTTGGAGGAGAACCCGATTTGAAGTGAACTTGCTTGAGGGAGAACCTTGAAGATGGGGATAAGGATTAGTTTATGGTTGGTGGATACATATGGGAATTTAAAGAAGTGCTTTGATCTCCAAATGCTTCTTTGATCTCCCCTTCTTCTCTAAAGATGGGGATAAAGATTAGTTCCAGATCTTCATCTTCACTAACTTGCTTTGATCTCCAAATGCTTTTCTAAAGGTGCTGAGACGTCTTTGACTCTTTGCTCTTGCTTAGGATCTAAAGAGATTTTAATAAACCGATTAGGTCTAGGTTTGGTTTCGGTTTGTGTGTAAACCTATCGGGTTGGTTCGGGTCTAAAATCGATCAGGTTTTGGGTCGGTTCAGTTTCTAACTTTTGGAACCGACTAAGTTCAGTTCGGGTTTAGTTTAGGCTGGAAACCGACCCGAACCGACCCGTGCTTAACCCTAATTTTAATTGATATTGGGAAATAAGACTATATGAGTACATGCACTAGATTTGACTAATGATCGGTGTTGTTGTAACAACAAATCAAAATATCCATCATAAATTTATTTTACTTAGATATATATATATATATATATTATATTTTTATATGTTTGATATTTTTGCGATATTATCAGTGGTTCACCAATGCGAATTTTGTGGCATAAAACTGTTAATATATCATAATTTTATCAATTTATCACCTAAATATCACGATAATTTGATGGCATTAAGAGATAATTGGTTTTAACTTTTAACATTCTCAAAACCTAAAGAGTATGAGATATATTTTATAATAAAAGAGGTATGGCTACCCATTTAAAGATAATTGCTCAGCATATCAGCTCGTCTAGAGGTTTCTTTGGTAACGAATATCCGTATGTTGAGCTATCCTCTGGGTATGGATATGTGCCTGAAGAGTCATCCCAATCTTTGAGACTAAATTACACACAAAGAAGAAGAGCTAGAGTAATCGTTAAAAGCTGTGGCCCTCCCCTAGGTATTATGATGTACTTGCTACTACAAGAGTACGAGACCATACAAGAAATTGGGATCTCTATTTTAAGCATTTGATGTGGGAGGAGTATTGCTAGAATATTTTTAACGTCAATCAATAGACGAAAAATAATAAATTTGAGGAACTGCGTCACTCTTGTTGAAATTTGTAATTGAATTGCTCATACCAAGTTGTAATAAATAATGGTTATCTCAATAAATAATGATTATCTCATATTTTTTCACATTTATTTTTCATTATTTTTTTCCAAGCTCACATATTTTTTGAGACTCCTACACTCTTTCTTAAATATTTTTCTAAATAGAATCTTATATTTCCTTCACATATTCACTTGTTTTAAACATCAAAATACATAAAATATCATCGATAAATATATATTTTTTGGTATAAACCGGTTCTTTTCTTTAAGGATTAAAATATTGAGTGACGAAAATATCGTGATAAAATCAAAATACCATAATAAAATCTGAATGGTGAGGGGTAGATAAATATGTTGGTTTCGATATTTTGATATGTGGTTGTAACAAGGCCTTTGATTTGGCCAAATTTGCAAATGTGTATGTGATAGAGAGAGATAGGAAAAATAATTGGCTTGGCTTACAACTGAAAGAGTTTTCGACTGAGTTGGGTTAGGCTTGTGGTTTAGGACATAATAGAAAAAATGGGCTTTGGTGGGATTGGTGAACCGAAAGCCAGACCATTTCCATTGTTTGGAAACTTTACTAGCCCTAAAATTTTTTCCCTAGATTTGGTGGTACTCTAACGTTGAAAAGTATCAAACCCAGGAACCAACAACACAAGTCAATCTCCAACTTTTTCCCATGACCCCAAAATCATCACCTTCCCGACTCGCCTCTGCTGCCTTCAAGCTCTGTGCTATCTGTTAGACAGCAATGTATCCCTGGTTCGAGACTTGGAGGGTGCAAACTGAAATCTTGGTTATCATTGTTGTAGTAGTATATTCCCCAGATTCGATAAGGAAGAGTTATTAGAGCCACGTCGAAGGTGCTCAATGACTCGAGAAGATGTCAAGTCTGCAACTAACTTTTCCCAAAGAAGAACCTCTCAGATGGTTTCATACCATTCCCGAAGGATCGATAACTAGCTTTGCCCAGTTGTGGCAACTATTCAAATCAAATTATGCTTATGCTAAAGAATGTGAAATTGCAGTTCATTCTCTGTTCTTCTTCGAACAAGGCGCAACGGGAACCCTTGTAAACATTTACAAGCGTTTCTTGCAAGAGACAAGGAAGATGGGGAATTCGGATCCCAAAATTATGGTACCAGCATTCATTTTTGTACTCCACATTGACTCTAAAGTTTGAGAAGAACTTGCGCTTCACAAGCTGTAAACAGTTACATAAATAATAGATGTTGTTAACAACTACATCGAGCCCGAGCGATCAAAGATAGATAAGATAAAAAACGCTTCAATTATTTATTCCAACGATGTTCTTTCATCACCACACCTCAAACCTACAAACAATGCTGTCACAAAATAATGTGGGAGATCTAATGAAAACATCAAAGGAAAAGATGGGAAAAAATATAGACCAATCCCAGTTTTACCTTATATGACAATAACCCTATCGGCTATATTACCCATACTAAAGGGTGATTTTTTTTTTGTAAAGCACAATAAATCCCTGACGTCCTGAGTATACCTTTTTGCCACTATCATAATATCTATAGCCATGCGACTGATCACTGTTATTCTCTCATACACATTTTTATTTGTATTGTCTTGGCAGGGAGGCTCCATGAATACGTAATCGATGTCCAAAAGTTTCTCAAAGAAGAAACAAAGAGAAAGGAGGGCAAACAAAGACAAGGTCAAGCTCGCCATCTTTACATAATTGAGATCGAAAAAGGCAAGAAATGAAAGAAGGATGATAGAATCACGTCATGCTGCAAGATGACCTCTTTGGAGAAATCTACCAAACTTTTACCCAGCTTCAGCAAAGTAAAGCGCCTATATCACATTTCTTTTGAGGATTATGATACCACTTACGTGAAATACCCTCATGATGATCCATTAGTGACAAACAATGCTCAAAGTAGTTCTGGACTACTTACACATGCTCCCCGTAGACACATGAAGTACAACAGACATATTATTCAAAAGGGTAGTCGACGTCCTAGGCCTTAAAGATTCTGTTAAAGCTTCAACCACGATAATCACAGGATTCAATGATTCAAAAGAATCTTCTTTGGGAGAAATCACATTGCCTGCTCAGGCAGGTCCAGAAACAACCTTCGTCAAGTTTATCGTTATAGATGCCAAATCAAAATATCTAGGAATCTAGGGAAGAAATTTGCTTCACTCACTCAAGGTAGTACCTTCGACATATCATCTAGCCATGTGCTTCTCGACTGATCACCGAATTTATGAAATCAAAAGAAGTCAGGCTGTAGCATGGATGTGCGAAAATACCACCACAAATTTTTACGCATCATAACATCTAAAATCATAACAATTACAGAAAAAGCCTCTCCTAATGTTCGAGCAGCATGATACTGAAACAGTCGAATCCATAGAACTCGATATACCTGGGAGGAATATTTTTATTGGGTCTAAACTCTCATTTGAAGAAAGAGAAACCCTCCTACCGCTTTTAAAGAAAAATATCAATATCGTCGGATGGTCTTTTCAGGAAATGTCGGGAATTAATCCTTCAATTGCATGTCATAGGTTAAACCTTGTACCATATAGCAAGGCTATTGTACAAAAGCGTAGTAGCCTAGCCCCCAGGCTCTGAGAGGCAGTTAATGAAGAAATCAATAAGTTACTTTGAGTTGGATTCATTCGAGAAGATAAATATCCCAAGTGGGTCTCCAACATAGTTGTTGCTCTAAAGAAAAATGGGAAAATTAGGGTCTGCATAGACTTTATCGAGCCCAATAAATTCACACTGAAGGATAACTTCCCCCTTCATTTGATTCCCACCTCCTCGACTCTCTAGCGGAACATGAACTTCTTTTCATGATGGATGCAGTTTTGGGATATAATCAGGTTTTACTTGCCGAAGAAGATCAAGAGAAGACTACATTCGTAATAGAAAAGGGGCCTTTACTGTTATACCGTCATGCCCTTTAAACTAAAAAATACAGGGGCGACATATCAACGTCTGGTGATAAGAATGTTCAAAGATCACTTGAGCAAAATTATGGAGGTATACATCGACGACATGATCTGCAAAAGCCTAAAACGAAAGGATCATTGTAGCAATCGGCAAATAATCTTTGATATCCTTCATACATATCGCATGAATTTAAATTTAGATATATGCCAATTTGATGTCGTATCTGGTAAGTTCTTAGGTAATTTGGTAAGCAAGAGGGGAATAGAAATCGATCAAAAGAAAATCAAAGCACTTATGGCCATGCCCTCACCACAGACCAAAAAATACATCAAAAAGCTCGTTGGGAAGGTTGCTGCTCTTCACAGGCTCATATTAAAGTCATCTGATCGATAAAAATTTATTTGCCTTCTTTTTCAGGGAAACCCAGAACCAATGACAAAGAAACAACCCAAAGAATGATCTGGACCCCAAAATACGAATTGGCTTTTCAAGATCTTTAAAGATATTTAGGGCATCCTCCCATAATGTGTACTCCCGTTGATGGCAAAGTACTGACAATATATTTATCGATAATAGAAGATTCAATCAGTTTTATCCTTATTAGAGAAGACAACGGAGTTGAAAAACCAACTACTTCATTTGTAAAACTTTTATGCATGCTAAAAAAAGGTACATAACAACTAAAAAGCTACTGCTATCCCTGGTGTACAGTTTCCAAAAACTATGACCTTATTTCCAAGCACACCCTGTCAAGGTCATTACCAAATTTCCCCTTAAACTAGTACTTTTCAAAAAAGAGAAGTCTAAAAGGGTTCAACATTAGTCAGTTTTCCTAGGCAAATGTGACATATCTTTCGAGCCACAAATATCGATTCAATGACAAGCAGTAGCCAACTTCTTGTCAAACTTTCCCGCCGAAGACCCTGAATGGGAGAAACTCGAAGAAGTACTAGCCGATGATTCAATTGACCAGACGCATGGTCCAAAAGTATAGGATGGAGACTCTTTACAAATGGGTCTGCAGGACTAAGGGAATCATGGATTGGCATCGTTTTCGTTATACTATCCAATCACCAAATTGAAAAAGATATCAAACTTAAGTTCTATGCAACAAACAATGAAATAAAGTATAAGGCTCTTTTACATGGCCTAGACCTCGCATTGGCACTTGGAATAGAAGAAATAGCTTTCTACATTGATTCATTACTCGTAGCCAACCATTACAACAAAACATCAGGAAAAATGGTTGACTACGCTATGCTGGTCGAATAAAAAGTGAAGAAATTTAAAAGAGCCACAATTTCTTATTTTCCAAAAGCTAAACACTGCCATGCTAATGCACTAGTATACAGCGCTACAATACTCAAAGACAGTGAAAAGAGATCACTGAATATTGAAGTTATCAAACATTCCAGCCTCGAAATAAGCTATGTCATGCAAATCTAAGTTGTCGACGATGACTCCTAAAGATTGGAGAAAGCCGTTTCTCAAATATTACAATTTTAATACCCTCCCCGAGAATAAGGAAGAAGCTCGATCCCTATTAGTAAAATGTCTAAAATTTAAAGTCCAAGGAAGAGTATTATACTAAATTATCGACGGAGGTTCATTAATCAAATGCATCTCCCATAAACAAACCTAAATCAAAATCAAGGAACTTCACGAATGAATTTGTACCGCACACGTCTCAGGTCGATCGCTGGCATAAAAGGCATTTACGCAAGGTTTATACTGGCCGATGATAAGGCAAGACTGCAAAGATTTTGTTCAAAAATATTATAAATGCCAAATCCACTCTCAAGACATCAAGAGTCCAGCCCTCAACTTGCATGTCAACAATGTTCTCTCACCATTTAAATAATGGGCAATCGACATCATTGGTCCATTCCACCCTCCATCAGGAAATAATTTTTTTTCCTTGTAGCTATAGACTATTTCACTAAATGGGTCGATGCTGTACCACTTTGTCACACTGATGAAAATGAAGTAATCAAATTCCTATGAGAACACATCATCAATAGATTTGGTTATCCACAAAGGATAAGGTCGGATAATGGCAAGCAGTTCATCAGCAGAAAGGTTCTCAAATTCTTCCACAGATGTAAAATCCAATTGACTACTTCGACATCTTATTACCCATAAGGAAATGGTCAAGCCAAGGCTATAAATAAGAGCATCAACTCAGTATTACAAAAGTGCCTCAATGAAAAGAAAGGTAGATGGGTCGAAGAGCTACTCAGTGTTTTATAGGCATACAAAATAATACCTCGAGCATTCATAGGGTGCATACTATTTATGATGGCCTTCACCACTGAAGCTATCATACCTTCAGATCTCGACCTCCCAACTACTAGAGGTAAGTCACAGATGAAGAGAATGAACTTAGACTTCTATATAATCTCAATTGGACCGAAGAAACTCAAGATCATGCCATTGCAAACTTGAGGCGATACCACGACACTCTATGGAAAGCGTACAACAAAAAAGTGAGAAAATGTATATTTGACATCAGCGATCTTATACTTTAACGAATTCAAGACAGTACTCGACCAAAAAACTCAGGGAAATTATCAGAAAATTGGGAAGGTCCTTATATTGTAAGTGGCAAGGCCGATAGTGTCACCTACTGGTTAATAATCGAAGATGAATTACAACTTAAATTCCCATGGAATACTACCCATTTGAAGATGTTCTACAGATAGGAGTTGTAATATTTTATTTTTCTTTAATAAAGAAGTTTTCTTTCCCATCTATCAATCGTCCATTCTACCTTTTTTTTTACCAAACTTAACAAGTAATTGTCAAAGCTAAGTCTATTTTCTTTGACAACAGATATCCCATTAAAGGGAGATATATCTTAACTTGATTACTAAATTGACATGCCATAACATAGCTATCTTATTATTTAAGCCAAATATTTCCTCGAGAAAATACATTTGGCAATCAATCCTATACTCTGCAAAGCCATAACATGGATGTTCTATCAGTCCATTCAAATATCCCTTCCAAAGGACACTTTCTAAAAAAAAAACTAATAAAAAGTATATCATACTTCATTCTACTTCTAAAAAAAACACTTAAACATATCCCACATCACATTCATTGTGGTCGAATACTTATTTATCAGTTATCAACATTTCAAAACACTCCATTTACAAAATTAACAATGTTCACCGAAATTCATTCAAAAATCAAATCAGAATTATCAGGTCCCATCGACCAATTGTACAAAAAAACTTTCAAACTTTCCAAAAAAGAGAGTACTACATTATTACATGTCTACTTCTCTGAGGAAATGATAGGAGTGGTGATCTTCACTGGCAAACCAGGTGTCAAGTCATCGAGAATTTCCTCCTGGACTATACCCTCGGACAGAGCAGGGGTAAGATCTTGAGTCTCGATAACCTCATTTTTAGTATCCGAATCTACAAAGCTTGCTCTAGTAGTAAAGGCCAGACCCTTGCAGAAGTCTTTTCTCTCCTCCATGATATCAAACTGACCAGAGAAGTTATCCTTTATTAGCTTTAATGAATCGATAATGGCAAGGTCTAAATCTGTGGTAGCCTGGGCTAGAGCTTTGGTCAACTCTACCTCACTCGACCTTCACACAGCCAGGATCTGTTCACGAATGTCATCTTCAAAGTTTGACTTTTGGAGAGTTGGGTCTTCCTCCCTCTCCTTTGCCAAATTAGCCCTGATATTCTCAAGTTCCTTCATCCTCCCTCCTTCCCAGATCTTCTTGACGTCGTGGATGGCAACCTCCTTCGACTTCACTACGCCAGCTCGCATAAAAGAGCTCAAAACTGAACTCTTGTTAGAGAAAGAGATGAGGGCTACAGAGGCTACAACGGCGGCAGACAAGTTTTGTGTTCTGGCGAAGCATGGCAAGCTTATGACGGATTCAGTTGTCGCTGATTTAGTGGAAAGAAACCACTTTATCCAATCCTATTATACCTTTAGATTGAGTGCAGAAGATGTGGAGCTGGCTTAGACTGGTAGATATAAAGAGTTATAGTTTCCTCCATAGCTTAAAGAGGAAAAAATTGTTGATGATGTAGTTATTCTACCTGAGAAAGCGTCAGACATACCTCCAAGGTGTATAGAGCCAGTCCAATCTACTGAGCAAATATTAGGCACTCTAGCAGAATGTATAAAACCAATTCCTCCTCTAAAGCAGACGTTGAAATCTCCCTCTGAGGTAGGCATAGTAAGAACTTTTAACCATTTTGTGGTTTTCTGTCACATGGTTTACAACGCGCTTAAGCTTGAGATTGTAGTATTATGTATAATCGTGCGCTATTTTTATTTAGAGTACTGTTTTGAAATATGTTTTTCGTAAATGCTTGTATGATAACAAGATATCTGTAATCTGTATAAGAGATAGAGTGATTGAGAAAAATTAATTATGAATTGGAGAGGTCGTTGAGTAGAATGAGAGACTCTGTGGCACATATTCAATAGGTACTTAATAAAATTGAATATGAGAAAAGGCAATTAAAGTTGAATTCAGATAATTTTTTTAAATAGTTATACAATCTACAATGTAGATATGCTAAGATAAAAATAGAGAGGGATGAGGTGCAAAGGAAGGAGGGGGAAATGGGATTATTAGTTTGAAAACCAAAAGAATTGACTTATTTTAATGACTCGAGTGATAAAGCGAGGTGTCAGAGTATGTTAGTAGCTCTGACGTTATATTTCACGGTCCAAGTATATAGTAAACGAGGCTTAAAAGAAGCTTATATAGAGCTTTTGAAGGAGAGAGGTGTAGTTTCGGATCCAGCTCAAGTTATGTTTTTAACGCAAGAAGTACGTAATCGTCATAGTATAGAGGCAAAAAAGTGTTATGCTCGAGCTGGTATATCTGTCGTATAGGGTGATGTAGAACCTTTATCTGATGTGTTTGGCTTTTAATAGGATCGGAGGGCCATGAGAATTGTATTTTTCAGGATAAGAAAATCGAAAATAATGGTCCAAAAGCAATCAGAGGGTGAATTAAAGGGGTTATAGGATGAGCTATTGCAACACATAGAGCAAAAAATGTCTTTAGCAACGCAGTTGTTGAAAGAAGTGGTTATTCAAGCGCAAATGATATTGAAGGGGCATTTGTATCCATCACGAGCAAAAGTCGCTGCTCGAACAGAGTATGAGTGTCACATAAATAGCGTTATTGATTTTTATGGGGGAGAACTGTCTAGAGTAGAGAATGAATTTAGGAAGCTTGTGACGGGATGTGGGAAAGATTTTGATGTAGAGAATGCCAAGGCCAAGAATATGTGGTTTACCAAAGATGATGGAGCAATTGTTGGTGACAAACCTATTCTGAGGTCCAGGGCACTGTCATCAGAAGAGGGTAAGGTGGAGGTCAAAAATCTGATACCTCGATCATGGCGTAAACAACATCACGAGGTGGTGACCTTTACCACTCCGATAGGTATAGAAGTAATAAATAGAGAGAGTTCAAGAGATAAAGGGCAGTCTTTTAATTTCATTAAGGGTCGAAAATAGGGTACTCTCATTTGTTTTTCTTTACTGATTATATATATGTGTTAGATCTTTGTATACTGCTGTTGATGATAAATAAAATTTGCTTTATAAGATTATGAATGGAACAGTGTATCGATATCACTTAGATACCATGTTCTTGACTTAAACTTGTTAACTGTGATATGTAATCTGTTAGTATGGTCGAGCTATTATAAATCTAAACTGTGATGACAGGTAGAAGTGACAGCTATTCAAAGTTGGTGTGACACATTACGTGTCCAAAACATGCAATTGAACACTGAGCAAAACTCAAATTAGGTCGCACTAGAAAGTGGTACTGAAGCAGTAGAAAGAACGAAGGTGGAGTTAGCGAAAGAGCGAGACGTAAGAGGTCAATTGTCTGAGGAACTTCAGAGGAAAAAAAACAGATCTAGTGAATGGACTTAGAAAGATAGAAGAGTTAAGAGAAGTTATAAGAAAGAAATAAGTTGGATTTATAGGTAGCTCGAAGCAAGTAGATCAGCAAGGATAGGAGTTGACATCTACTGAGGTTTGTGTGACAGAACTATTGGCAGAATTAGAGGAGGAAGGTAAGTATGCAAAAGATTTACAATTCCAAGTAAATGTGCTTGAGGTGGATAGGGTTGATATGCGAGCTCGTGTTCGTAAGTATGAAGTATTGTGGATAGTTGTGGATGTGATATTGAAGGAGACGGAAGAGTTTCGTGACCAGCAGAACGAACATATGAAAAAAATCATGGAATAAGAAATGTGAGTTAGAGCATACGGTTCAAATGCAGGATCTTGATATTTTGGAGCATTTGGAGAATAAGACGCGATTACGTAACTTGAATACCAAATTTGAGGATGATCTGTTGAAGGTTGTGGTAGATCTTGATGATAAGATGACAAATGAACATTACCGTGAGGATGAAGTAGAGTGGGTGATGTCTTTGGTTGGCCAAATGGATAATTTTATGATAGTATTGGAAGGTCAGAATACTGATGTGCAGAAGCAAGTTTGACAAGTGGAGGAACATTGCGCTCACTTGATGGTTAAGCTGAAGGAGGTGCAGAGTAAACTTAGTGAACTGGTTCTCTGCTAACAGGTGAAAAATAAGTCGGATGATGTGTATGAGAGGGAGATGATAGCGGTTGTTTCATTCTTTGCATAAGAGTTCAAGAAATCGGAGGTAGAAAGTAAACTAGTATATGATCACGTAGTTGCTAAAAGTGCGCAATGTGAGATCAAAAAAATACGATCTGAGTACCCAGCTCCCATGGTATCCAAAATTGGAGCTCTTAAAGGAAGTATGGTGAGAGAAGGAAAGAAAATTGTTCTGGGGAGAATGCCAGATTTTATGATTGAACAACTGTGTAGGGTCGGTGTTCGAGATGATGCCAGACCTTCTAATCTAGGTAATGGTTCTAGGGAAAGTTTGAGTGAGGAATGACGATTGTGAGAATGCGCTGTGTATATTAACTCATAGAATATGTTAACAGAGGACTGTCTAGAATAGTAATATAAACTAACATTTCATGAAATCAATGATATTGTATTTACTGAGCATCTGCTGTATAGGATGGTCCCAAAGATTGTGGGATAATAGATGATTGTTGAGGCATCGAACGCAGAGGAACATCTATTAATGAATGATTCATAACATAATAGGTGACCGGTTTGGCCGAACAAACAAGCGAACTGTAATGTATAGATATTCAGTTTGGCCAAAGCAACAAACGAACAGTAATGTATAGATGTTCAGTTTGGCCAAGGCAGCAAACAAATTGTAATGTATAGATGTTCAGTTTGGCCAACGCAGCAAACGAACTATAATATATAGATGTTCAGTTTGGCCAACGCAGCAAACGAACTATAATGTATAGATGTTCAGTTTGGCCAACGCAGAAAACGAATTATAATGTATAGATGTTCAGGCTGGCCAAAGTAACAAACGAACTGTAATGTATAGATGCTCAGTTTGGCCAAAGAAACAAACGAGTTGTAATCTATATATAGAAGAACTTGTTGGATATATTAGAGAAGTACTATGGTGTAGGGCAATCGAACACAAGTATTTCATTGGTGTAAGATTAACGTACGATGAATGTGTTAGATAGAGTACTGTATAAAATTAATAAAAAGTACTCAGATGTATAAAGATCGAACACAAATCTTTCATTGATGTAAGATCGTCATATAATATGACAGATTGATTTGTAGAAAGGTAAACTGTAATAGATCTTTATTGGCGATACAATTTCAATCTCCGTGTGTTCCACGGGTTAGGTATTCTCTCTCTTTGTTCAGTTGTGAGAATGTAAGAACCGAGTCAACTTTTTCCAACAACGACGAAAGGACCTTCCCAATTTTCAAATAATTTTCCAGCAGTGACTTCTTTTTTGTGTTTGGCAATCTATCATAGGACGAGAGCCTTGATTTTGAACTCTCTATGATGAACGCATTTTTTATAAGATCAGGCTAAAGCTTGGTGGTACCTTCCCTGATTTATGATTGCGCGATCCCGAGTCTCATCAATCCAGTTTAGATTGCACGCTAACTGGAATTCATTTTCTTTGTCTGTTATGGTATGGTCGCGAATGGGATGGTGCTACTGAGTGGGAATGGGAATGATGGCTTCTGTACTATAAGCTAGGAGGAATAGCATACATCCAGTCGATACGTGAGGTGTCGCTCGATATGCCCATAACACATGTGGTAGCTCTTGAACTCAATTTCCCATTTCTCGGTTAAGCATTTTTTGATTCCATCCACAATAGTACAGTTAGTGATTTTGGCCTGACCATTTCCTTGTGGGTAATACGGATTGGAAGGAGAGTGGATGATGTGGTGCTGATTGAGGAATTCGACTATTCAGGATCCAGCGAACTGAGGTTCGTTGTCGATTCTAATAAGATGGGGGTAGTCAAAAGGGATGATGATGTTTTCCCATATGAACTTGATAACTTCGTCCTCTCGTATGCGACTCAGAGGAGCTACTTCAACCCATTTAGTGAAGTAATCCGTCGCTACTAACAGATGTTTCCATTTTTATAGTGCTATGGAAAATTCTCCTACAAGGTCGAGGGCCCATCTTTTAAATTGCCATATGACGTTGCTGGAATGGAGTTCTAAGGCTGGAGCTCAAATTTGGGGACCATGACATTGGCAGGCATTGCACTTGCTTGCAATTTTAATGACTTGAGCTTTCATTTTAGGCCCAAAAACTCCTGTGTAAGAGCTCGATTGGCCAGGGATCTTCTTGTTGGTTGGGAACCACAAGTACCTTCATGTAGTTCGTGTAGGAACTTTTGAGCTTCTTTTTTCGACAAACATTCAAGGTATGGTCATGTGACCAAAATTTTGTAAAGGAAACTGTTGTCTACGATGTAGCACTTAGCATTATCAAGCATGCATCTCTCTCTCTACAGAATCTGTACGGATTTCACCATCAAACGTGTTTTATGTCCTAATATATTTGAGGTAAGGTCGTCTCCAATCGCCCTCATCCTCTTCAGCGCCCCCAGTATTATAGAATTTGAGCTGATGATGTTAATGATGGGGGTTGATAATACTTCGATCTTGAGATATCGAGCTTCTGTACCATGAACTCCTGCTAGATATGTGAGAGAATCAGAATGCCTATTTTTTCTGCGTGGAAAATGTTCAATAGAAATTCTCTTAAACCTGCTCATTCGGTCAGCTACGGTTGCTGCATAGTCGATCATTCTTCCATTCTTCTAGAATCATTATGTGTAATGGTTGACAATGAGTAGAGAGTCTGTATATATAGATAACTCGGCAACTCCAATTTCCAGGGCCATATTTAGGCCGTGAATCATTGCCTCATACTCGGCTTCATTATTGGTAGCTTTAAAATTGATTATGATTGCCATTTCGATTCTATCATTAGAAGGTATGATTAGCACAATTTCGATACCTGATCCTGTAGGTCCAGAGGATCCATCAGTTAAAAGACACCATCCCTTCTGGGTTACCCAATCTGACTTTTCTTCGAACTGTTCTTCATGAATATCCGTACTGTCTTCTTCCCAATTAGGATCTACTACAGAGAAGTCCGCAAAAAAATCTGCTACTACCCGACCCTTTTCAGAATGTCTTAGTTTAAAATGGATGTCGTGTTCACCAAGAATGACTGACCATTACTGTACCCGTCAGGATTTTTCTTGTTTGGATCAAATTTCCCGCAAAGGATAATTGGTCACCACTTAAATTGAGTGGGCTTAAAAGTATTGTCTCAACTTTTGGGATGTATAGACGAGAGCTAAGAGTAGTTTCTCGATCTTGGTATATCGGGATTCTCCTGGAGTAAGAGTCTTGCTGGTGAAGTAGACAGGCTTCTCTATTTTTACGTCAAGTCGAATGAGGACAAAACTTAAGGATTCTTTAGTAACTGCAAGATAAATGCTGTGTTCTTCCCCTTCGCTAGGTGCACTCATCACTGGTAGTGAGCCCAAGTAAAGTTTGAGTTTTTGAAACGCTGCTTCACACTCTGCTGTCCACTCCACTACGTGAAAAATGGTCATTTGTGACAAATATTTATGTCGTTAATGTTAGATTAACGACAGATATTCTGTCATTAGCAACTGTCACCATAAATGCAGTCGCTTTTGTTAACGACAATAATAAATGTCGTGTTTTTACAACATATAAATATGTCGTTCTTTATAAAAATACGTCACTTATAAATGTTACCTTTTCTATCGTTTCATGGAGACAAATATCGTTTAATTTAATCATAAGCGACAATTATATATGTCGAACATGAAAAAAAAGATAATAAGAAGTGTCGTTATCTGAAAAAATGACTAGTTTTCTCAACAAGTATATTTGTCGCTAAACTTCAAAATTCCTATTTGTTTTGTTAAAAATAAAATATTAAAAATTAAAATTTATTGGACTGGACTAGATGGATTTTAACCATTTCCCTCCCAAAAAATTTGAGCGCTCTATCCATTTTGAGCTAATAGTCTGTTAGACATTATTTAGTAATAGCATAATTATTTAATTTGACAAATATGAATGTAGAAGTACCTCAGCCTAGTGTATGAATTTGAAACTTTAAAATAGTCAGCAAAATTATTTAATAACCACTTCTACGGTCCTTGTATCCGCAAATTCCTGTCATAGAAGTGCTAAACACTCATAGCAGACTCCAATACCAAATCATAAGCATGAGTTTCCACAACTTGTGTACACTATTAAAAGATAAAATATAGAATTGATAATGTAGAAGTACAAGTTAATAAAGGTCATCTTAATTTGCTCAAACCTCAACTGGGACATAAAGAAAATACCCTTATAGGGTTTGCCTCATCATAAGTAATTGTACTGTCAATGGAGAGCTGAACCTTCCCCACACATTTATGATCGTCATGGTAATGTGGCCACCACTGAACTCTATCACTCTGCTTAATATGTACATTATCATAACTCCAACCCTTAATGGTAGGAAATAACTAATAATCTTATGAAAAATGGCTAATTGTGATAAATAACAAAGCTTACTGGATTATCAGTCAAAGATGAAACTTTGATTATTGCTCGATCCTGGGTAACTTTATTTGCATCCTGAACCTCCACAAAAAGTATGTCCCCTTGACTCTCTGGAAAGCTGAAACCGTGCAATTAAATTATTTTACAAATATATGATGCGTTAGGTGCATATCTCTTGAAACTTCATATAAGTTATCAGCCTTTTATGTTATAAAGCAACCATTAGCTTTGCTTTACAAAATTTGATTTATCATGATTGCAACCTAAATTAGTAAATTGTGTTAATAAGGTTTAAGAAATCGAGAAACAAAATAAAGTTACAACTTATAATACGCGATGATCACTGGTTCCCGATTATAAGCAAATAGCAGATCCCAGATCGATCTATGTATCCTCGATGGTACTCTTGAGTGGAATAAGCATGATAACATTGCTTCTGTTAAGATAACAAAAAGTTAGAGAAAGTTTCATTCCTCAATTACTAGCTATTATGGATAAACTGTAAGATCTAGGTCACAATTAATAAATAATAGGCTATGATTTATCTATTGCACCCATTTGTCTTAATAGTCATTTTAAATGATTTCACCATATTTGGCATTTATGCCATTGAGCCAACCATAAATAAGCTTCAACAAATATAACAACCTTCTGATGTCAATGGAAATGGAGATAGATTGAGGGAGTGGATGCCAGTTTTTACCATTACTGAAACATGTTGAACATAGTCTGCACCTGCTTTGATGTAAACTACACCATTGTGAGAGTACGTTATCTTAAATTTTTGTCTTGGTATTATTTAGACTTTTTTCACTGCCATTTATCCAACAACAAACAATTTAATAATTTACAAATACGATATCAAAAAGGAAATACGATAAATTTATAAAAGTACATACCTTAAGGTGGAATGTGTGTGTACCAGAGGCAGTCCTTGGATCTCCAGTCATGTAGTCAGTTTCATTATCAGAATAAAACAATCCAACTCCAGCAGGAGAATTCAAGTAAATAGTGTTTAATACCTATTGGGCAATAACATTAACACATCAATCAAATTTAGAACTAAACATTTTGAGCATGGTTACAGTTTAAGTGTTAACTATAATGCCTAAACTTTATAGGTCAAATAACCATCGACAGGGATCCAAAGACTTTGAAATGAAATGGTTTATTGCGACAATCTTGCCTGCTAACTTTTGGATGTCTTTCTTTATTTTTGGATAAGGCATAGATAATAACGCGCGAATATGATCTAGATCAGCTTCAATACCTCGTTTTCTGATTAAGTGGCTCAAGAATATCCCTGACTAGACTCCGAGCAGACATTTGTTCGGGTTGAGTCTCATCTTTTAGAAGCGGATAATTTTGAAAGTTGTGCGTAAATCAACAATATGGTTCTTCTTCTTAAGACTTTTACACAACATATCATCAATGTAGACCTCCATTGTCTTTCCAAGGTGGTCTTTGAATATCTGTGTCATCAAAAACTGGTAAGTGGCTCCAAGATTCTTGAGACCGAATGGCATGACCTTATAGCACTATAGGCCATGTTCTGTAATGAGAGCTACCTATTCTTGGTCATTAGGTAGCGTAGGTATCAGATTATTTCCTGGCGTGGCATCAATCATGGACAAGAGTTTATATCTTGCAGTAGAATCAAGCAGATGGTTAATGATAGGAAGTGAGAAACTATCATTTGGAGTGTGCTTGTTGAGGTTCGTGAAATTCGCGCACACTCTGATTTTGCCATTCTTCTTTGGAACTGTTATAATTTTTGAGATCCATTCTGGGTAGTTGGCCTTTCGAGATCCATTATGATTTTGCTTGACGGCTTCGACTTTATCTTTCAAATTGAGCTTATGGCAGGCCAGATTTGGATCGATGTCTGCATTATATGGAATGTCTAAGCGAAGACGTCAATGCTGTCTTTAAGGAATTGGATGAGCGCATTATGTTTTCCTGCAGGCAGAAGAATGCTGATGAAAGTTCCTCGCTTGGCGCCACTGATTTTGACATACTCTGTAGGTTATGCGTTGGGCAGAAGAGTGTCGATGAATGCTCCATGTCGTATTCTGTAATTTCTATGCGAGCTATGGTTTTGTTGGTTCTGGTACAATGGTAACAAAAAATTTACATGCTCGAGCTAATTTCTAACTTCCTTTAATGTTATAGACGCCACCGTTCCATTCAAAATACAACGCCAAATGATAAGTTGAAGGAATAGCGTGCATATTGTATAACCAACAATGTCCCATTATCCTTAAATAATGAGACTTGGCATTGTCAACATAAAAGATAACATCCAATATTACTGGACCTGCCGTGATGGGAAGTATAATCTTGTCGACCCGTTCCTCCTTAGATCCGCTGAATCCACAGATATCAATGCTGCTAGGCTGGACCTTATCGGCTAGTCGCATTTGATCAATTGTGCTTTGAAATAATAGTTAGATAATATTGCCAGTGTCTATCATCATCGTGTAAAGCACCATGTTTTGCCTTTTTAACATGATCACTTATGGTAAGGAAAGTTGACATGTCGAACGTCGCAATCATCGAAAGAAATTCCTGTACACTAAAAGCTAGATACTGGAAGTAAACGAGCTTCTTTATCTTGCATGGACAAGTCGTGACATTGGCCAACGCGTATTCTTTTGTTCCTGTTGATTCTTTAACAATATTGGTCTCCACGAAATGGCATAGTGAGATATGGTATAAATGCTTCTTAGCTGTTGGTTCCTCGATCTGCATGGCTTCTGTAGGGTTTTTGTAATTCCCATTCTTGTTACTTTTAACGTCCATGATGTACTCGTGCATTCGTCCATCTGCAAAGATATATTCCAACAAGTGGTTTGCTTAGGAAGAGGTATTCATTCGCCCTGCCATCGACGAGTAAAGCATTGGTGAAAGAGAAAATAGTAATCTTCTGGTCGAGCCGATCTACTTTTCGAGCTAGTTCCAGGAACTTTTTAGTGTATGTCTCGAGTTTCCCTCCTGGTATTTGTTTGAGGCTGAAAAGAGAGCATAGATTTTCCTCCTTGTCTCTGTTGTACGAGTAATTCTTCACGAATAGTTTGTGCAACTGTTCAAAAGTGTTGATGAACCCTTCAGGCAGTGTGTAAAACCACCGTAAGGGTTCACCTCATAAGCTGATAGGAAAGAACCGACATAGGATGTGGTTGGACGTGGAATATAGACCTAAAATGTCTTGGAACTCTGGGACGTGCTCCACTGGATCAGTTCCTTTGTACTTTTAGATCTTTGGGGTATGAAACCCTGTGAGGACTTTGTCATCTAATAGCTCCTGTACGATCAAGCTCTTTTGTAATATGTTGTGGATCCCTTTAGACGGAGTCAGAGCTTCGAGCATTTCTTTGATTCATCTCTCAACATGTTCCTGAGTCATATATTGTCAAGCTACAGTGATCGGGCGGGTGACGCGTCCTTTTAAAGGATTGTGGTCGTCACTCCTTTCACTTAGACGATATTTTAATTTGCTGGGACTCGAACTCGTCATGGATTTTCAATTTGTTTGATCCCTATTGGACCGCTATCTACTTCCTGGTGGGCCACCTTGATTGGGATGGGCTCCATTTCCTATTGCTCGTTGTGGGATCGAAGTACACCTCTTGCATAATTGCCTTTCGTAGAAGGTCCTATTCTGTCATGAACAGAGATTCGTGGGCCTTCAGGTTGCATGGCTTTGTTTTCTGGGCGACAACTTGCTGACCCTGCAGAACCTTAAATGCATTTTGAATACTCACTAGCTGTTGCTCTAGAACAACGTGTATTCCAGTTTTAAAAATCAAAGTAGCACGCAGATCTTCCAGTGCGGCATTCTCATTTACTTGAACGACCGACTTGCTCTAATCTGGCGGTAACATTATGAAAGAAGATGTTCAACGGTGTTTTGGGATGGTGGGTTGGAGAATTTTGGTTCTCACAGACAACGCCAAATGTAATAGCCTAATTCTGGGATTCAGACTTAGCCTTTACACCAAAAATATCTAGAACGCTTAAGAACAGTAGATAATAATCAACAAAATAATTTAGCGAGGAAAACCTTTGAATAGGGTAAAAGCAACGACCTCTTTTGAGGATTTTGAGAAAGAGAAGATGATCTTATTGATGTTGCTCACTGATTACAAAGGGCACTCTGAATATATGGAATGTTAGAGTAAGGATTATTTTGTGTAGAATTGCCTGTCTACAATCTGTTATACTCTGGTTCAACTTATAGGTCTTACAATCTGACCATTTGATGATCTTTAATGTTCTTAATGATGGATGTTACAAAGTATAAGCAGGATACTCTTTAACCAGATAGTGTAACATTTTGACCTCTGTTGCTGTACAACGGCTCTATTGATGACCGTACATTTGTGAAAATCGGACTGTTTTGCTGTGGAGGTTGAAAGTGACATTACGAGTGAGGAAAGTAAATTATGTCTTTTGTAGTACTTCCTGTCTGTTTATGAGATCGAGGATGAAGCTTGAGTTTGAGATACGTAATAAGCTTTTATACTTCCTGCATGTTGATGAGATCGAGGTCGAAGCTTGAGTCCGAGATTCGTAATACGCTTTTATACTTTCTATATGCCGATGAGATCGAGGTCGAAGCTTGAGTCTGAGATACGTAATAAACATTTATATTTTCTGTATACTGATGAGATCGAGGTAGAAGCTTGAGTCCGAGATACGAAATAGGCTATTATAATATGACTCTCAACCAATAGCACGAGTATCGTCGGGGTGTTGGTTAAGAAATTCATGCTATCTATGTTTCCTGACGCTGCTGTCTTATTTATGATTGTGCCACATGCTATGCTTTGGAGGTTAAAAGTTTGTATGTAGTTCGAAGATGTGGCATGAGCTTGAGATGTAGAATAAGCTACTACAAGTGCCATTAACTATGAAGCACCATACGCAGGGTGAAATCTGTCTTAAGGAAATTGCAGTGACTGTAAGCCTCAATCGTCGATTTTCCATTTCTTTATTGTTTCATTTCTGAATACATGCTCTCATGGTATAAATGGCTTCTCCTACTTTCCAGCTCTCCTCAAAACAGCGAAAAGTTATTCTTCTTCAATCTGCTCTCTAAAGTAATAATCAATCTCCCTTATTTAGTTGTTCCCTTTTTAAGAAACCACAAATTCAGGCTATCAGCTCCGCCTTGTGCCCCACATTGTGTAATATTCTCATATGGCTATGACTATGACACTTGTACATAACATTGTGAAAAAATAAGTATTTGTAGTCGCGGTAAAAGCCAATGAACTACGGTCGTACAAAAATATAATCACGTTGTGAATGTTTTTTGTTTTTTTTTTGCAAAATGAGCTGATAATATAAAAGGAACGGAAAGAAAAACAAGGTGGGAATAACTCTTTTCCCTTACAACCAAGGAGAAAAAAGAACCTGAACACCAAAACTAAACATCTTACAAGATTATATAATCAAGAGTAAATCTCCAGAGCATCTAATCTCTCAAGAAATATCCCACACGACCAACATTAAAGCATATTCAAACCAGCTTGTCGCCCTTCCGCAAAGCATCAAAGACTGAATCCAAAGATTCATCTTCTAAACCCCAAAAAGCATAACAGAAAGCTACTAATTTCAATTAAAGTCATACACCCATACTAATGTCTTTCCCATTTAAACTATCACCAAAATATCATTGATATTCAAACGATGGATTTTTTAGAGAAACAAAGTTGTCCTTGCTATGATCACTCTGAGCATTGCTCTCCTTTTTAGCCCTTGGAACGATCTTCATTGTGAATGTTATCTTCTCTAGAGGATACTTCTACTGTGTACATGAAAGAGAGGAAGGAATGAGCACTTTTAGGGCTTCTAAATTAAAGTCTTACTTGGAGATACTGTTGCATCCGAGGTCTTCTTCAATTTAGGGTACCCTTTGCATCTTATCTTGTTGTACGATCACAAACATCCACAGATCGCCAAGAACTCTTCATGAATATAGAAGATCCCTTGGGTAAAAGGTGTCTTATTGCACTTGATGGGGTATTTGAAAAGCAGAGGAAAGGTATGACAGTAGGAAAACCACTCAATGAAGTTGAGCCTGATGAAGATGAAGTTTTCCCATTTATAACGTCTAGGGACGAGCCATCGCACAATCAAGACAGAAGATACCGTTCTTGATTCTTTTAACCACCGTGCATAGAGGGCAAATTACGACCCTGATAATGGTGGACTAGCATATTCTGTATACTTTAAACACGACATTTTTAGCTGGAATACCTGTAAACAGGAAATCTGCCCGAATAATTACAAGTGCCGAAATGTAGTGTGGATCGAACCTAATTGGGTGACTCCTTCCCCTACTCTCAATTGGAATAGTAAGGTCAATAAAGTTACTCCCAACTTTATATCAAAAAAGTCCCTGCTGCTAAATATTGCTTTTAGGCTACGAACGATCCTTTGTACCTAGTATTCAAATATATTGTGGAATCCGCCGCCCTTCCCCAAATCTATATTATTACATACATGATCTCTAACTGTAAGCTTCCCTCTTCATGAGGTTGAAGTCCACATCGAAGAAGATTGTTGGGCTTCCCATGGCTTTAGGTAGAGGTTACCACATTGAAGGCTTGGAGGTTTAGCCGCAGAAAGAGGAACAACCATTTCTAACTGAATTGTAACTTTAATAAGACTCTTTTCTATAAATAGAAGAGCCTACTAGGGAATTGTGATGAGATAGAGGTGAATCTTGATTTTTGTGTGAGAGACAAAAAGAGAGAGAGGCTTTGAGAAAACTCTTGCATCACTTTTGCAGAGTTGTAAAGAGGAGAAAATCCTGTTGATTATCATCATTTTGAGATCATACAGGTTGAATAGAAAGATTGTGAGATCAATTGTAATCGTCGCCTTCTTCTTCTAGTAAAATCTTTTTACCCCTTGGAGGTAGGCATCATTTTTGCCGAACCACGTTAAATCTTGTGTGTGTAGGTAATCATTACTATCCTTTGTTTTAGAATTGTTTAGATCGTGTTTGCCATTAATACTCTGTAGACTTACATAAGAGAATAACATAAATCGAATAGGGAGGATTTGATCGTACTATTGTTGATTCTCTATCTTAGAACTTGCTGTTCTCGATCTTGGATCTGTTTCGATCTATATCTATCCCAAGAAGTGGTTCCGTTTCTGCGATGAAGGTCTGTGATTAAGATCTAAGATTTGGAGTCAAAGGCTCTTCTTCAGATTTGGAAGAGAACTCTAGTGACTTGTGTAAGTTATGGAGCCGGTATCTACATACAGGATAATCAGTCTGAATCGTAGGAATTATATGATTTAGAAATCGAAGATGGAGGATATTCTTTATTTTAAGGATTTGGCAAAACCCTTCGAGAATGATGGTGTAATGCCAGAGAAGGATGATCCGAGTGTTCGTAATAAACTAGATCGAAAGTGCATAGGCGAGATTTGGAAGTGGGTGGACGATTATGTTTACCACCATATTGCTCAAGTCAAGACTGCCATCGAGCTTTGGAAGAAACTTGAAGAGTTGTATGAAAGGAAGAGCGCTGGGAATAAAGCACTGTTGATAAAGCAATTTGTCAAGATGAAATACAAGGATGGTGAATCCATGACCGAGCATCTGAACGAGGTTCAGAACATGATAAACCAGTTTCCTCTTATGAAGATAAATTTAGGAGATGAACTGCATGCTTTATTTATCATTGGCTCTCTGACGGATAGCTATACTACGCTATCCGTAGCGGTCATAAACTCCTCAGCTGATGGAGCTGTTTCCGTTGAAAGAATTACTAGTGCGTTGCTGAATGGGGAGACGAGAAGGATGTCAAGCGATACTCATCTCCCGAGCACTAATGAGGCTGTTGTTGCTGAGAAGAGAGGCAGGTCGAAGGATAAGAAGAATTCTCATTCGAGCAGTAATGAGAGGCCGAGATCGAAAGGAAAGTCCAGCATTCCTAAGGATAGGAAGGAAACCCAGTGTTTTTATTGTGGTGTGAAAGGACGCTTTAGAAACAAGTGCTATTCTCTGAAGACCGATCACGAGAATGGAACCGTACATGAAGACAAGATTGTTGGCAGATCGAAGAACACAGTTGCCTCCGTGTCCATGAATGATTTCTTGTATGCGTCCGCTTGTGGTGACTCGTGCTTGAGTATATCATGTTATCCCACATCAAAGTTTCTTTGCCACTTACAAGACTGGTGATTTCGGCAGCATAAAGATGGGGAACAGTGGAGTCTCCAAGATTATGGGGATGGATGATGTCGACATGAAGACCGAGTTAGGTTGTTCCTTGGTGCTCAAGAAAGTCAAACATGTACCAGACTTGAGATTGAATCTCATGTCAACAGGAAAGCTCAACGATAAAGGATACGTGAGTATATTCAAGAATGGGAAGTGGAAGCTCAACAAGGGTTCTCTGGCTGTTGCCAAGGGCACCAAGTGTTGTTCACTTTACAAAAATTGAGCTAGGCTTGATCGAGCCGAATTAAATGTAGCCGAGAAGAGAATGTCGATCGTGCTTTGGCATCGAAGATTAGCTCATATGAGCGAGAAGGGACTAGACGTCCTGAGAAAGAAATAAGCCTTCTTGAGCATAACGGGAATGCACTTGCAGAAATGTACTCATTGTTTGATGGAAAAAATAGGCCAGGGTTTCATTTCATAAACCACTTCCAGTACGGAAGTTAGAGATTCTCGAGCTTGTGCACACATATGTGTGTAGGCCTATGAAAGTGAAAACCATGGGTGGTTCTTCCTACTTCGTTACATTTATTGGCAATACTTCGAGAAAGGTGCAAGTCTACTTATTGAAGATCAAGGATC
Source organism: Kingdonia uniflora (assembly GCA_014058105.1). Taxonomy (NCBI): domain Eukaryota; kingdom Viridiplantae; phylum Streptophyta; class Magnoliopsida; order Ranunculales; family Circaeasteraceae; genus Kingdonia; species Kingdonia uniflora. The sequence continues at coordinate 679,573 of JACGCM010000604.1, forward strand.
AGGCTCTTGAGTGCTTCAGAGATTTTCATAACAAGGTAGAACGAGAAACCGACAAGCCTTTGAAGTATGTGCGATCAGATAACGGGGGAGAGTACATTGGGCCATTCAATGAGTACTACAGAAAATATGGTATTCGACATGAGCAGATAATACCCAAGACACCTCAACACAATGGTATAGCCGAGATAATGAATCGAACTTTAATTGAGCGTGTGAGGTGCATGCTGCCTCAAGCTCGATTACCGAGAAAATTTTGGGGTGAAGAACTTAGCACAGCAATTTACATTATAAATCGTTCTCCTTCACAGCCGCTGAATGGAGAAGTTGCCGAAAAAGTTTGATGCAACCGAGATGCGGATTATGAACATCTGAGAATTTTCGGATGTTGAGCTTTTGTGCGTATTCCCAAAGATGAGATATCGAAGTTGGATGACTAGGCAAACCAGTATGTTCTTGTTGGCGACGCCGATGAAAAATGGGGTTATAAGCTGTATGATCCCATTGCTAACAAGATGGCCAGAAGCCTAGATGTTGTATTTCTAGAAGGCCAGACAATTGAAGACTTCGAGAAGGGAGAGAAGTTGAAATCCTATGTTGGCGACTTAGAAGATTTCTACACTGAAGGCCGAGAAAAGGTCGAGATTCCCGAGAACAAAGAGGCCGAAGAATTTGGTCATGAACCTGAAGTTCATGAGGACGATGCACCAGGAGACCGAGGTGATCCCAGACCATAGGTCGATGTGCCATCGCAGGTCGAGTCATCGCAGGTTGGGCCATCTCAACAAGACAAGCTACCTCAGAGTGAAGTGGTCAAATTGAGAAGGTCGACAAGAGCTCGATACCCTTCAGTCAATTATCCAGTAAACGAGTATGTGTTACTGTTCAATGGCGGTGAGCCCGAGTACTTCAGAGAAGCTCTTGAAGATGCTCAGAAGAAAGAATGCCTGAAGACTATGCAGGAAGAGATGGATTCGCTGCATAAGAACAAAACTTTCAAACTTGTTAAGAAGCCCAAGGGAATGAAGATTCACAAGAACAAGTGAGTATACAAGATCAAAGAGGGAGATAGCAACTCGCAACCAAGATACAAGGCTCGACTAGTTGTGAAAGGTTTTGGTCAATGGAAAAGAGCAGACTATGACGAGATATTTTTACCTGTGGTAAAGATGACTTCCATTCGAGTTGTTCTAGGGCTAGTTGCTAGCATGAACTTTGAACTTGAGCAGATGGATGTCAAGATGGTATTTCTTCATGGTGATATGGATGAAGAATCTTCATGGACCAGCCAGAAGGATTTGAGGTCAAAGGCAAGGAAGATAGACTGTGCAAGCTAAAGAAGAGTCTGTATGGGCTGAAACAAGCACCTCGACAGTGGTACAAGAAGTTCGAGAACATCATGAGCCAGTACAACTACAAGAAATCTAAGTCGGACCATTGTGTGTTAATGACATGTTGATTGTGGGTCAAGATATCGGGAAGATAGCAGAGCTTAAGGGTGACTTGAACAAGGCATTCGAAATGAAAGACTTAGGTCAAGCAAAGTAGATCCTCGGCGTGCAGATCATTCGAGATAGAAAGGTTGTCAAATTGTGGTTATCCCAAGAAACCTATGTGGAGAAAGTGTTGAAGAGGTTCAACATGGTCAAGGCCAAGCCGGTTAGTTGTCCACTCGGGAGCCAATTGAAATTGTCAAAGGAGATGTGTCTAAAGACCGAAGAAAAGAAGGCCAAAATGGGTCAGATTCAGACATGGCAGGCGATACCGACACAAAGAAGTCTACTTCGGGCTACCTGTTTACTTTTTCTGGGGGAGCAGTTGCATGGCAAGCTAAGCTACAAAAGTGTGTATCCCTCTCGACTACTGAAGCTGAGTACATTGCGATCACTGAAGGTTGCAAAGAACTGTTGTGAATGAAACAATTCTTCAAGGAGCTCGGTATTGCACAGAACAAGTTCGTTGTGTACAGTAATAGCCAATACGTGATACACCTGAGTAAGAATGCCAGTTTCCATTCACGTAGCAAGCACATTGGTGTGCGCTACCATTGGATAAGAGATGTGCTTGACTTGAACTTGTTAAGCATTAACAAATTTCATACTGATGAGAATGGATCGGATATGATGACGAAGTGCTTGCCAAGAGGTAAGCATGATTATTGTTGTGTCAAAGCCGGTATGGTGGAGGTGCATCAATCATCGACTTGATTGGGTCAGAGGACTTCCCATCTCATCTTGAGTGAGGGGGAGATTGTTAGGCTTCCCTCTTCATGAGGTTGAAGTCCACATCGAAGAAGATTGTTGGGCTTCCCTTGGCTTTAGGTAGAGGTTACCACATTGAAGGCTTGGAAGCTTAGCCGCAGAAAGAGGAACAGCCGTTTCTAACTGAATTGTAACTCTGATAGGACTCTTTCCTATAAATAGAAGAGCCTACTAGGGAATTGTGGTGAGATAAAAGTGAATCTTGATTTTTGTGTGAGAGACAAAAAGAGAGAGAGGCCTTGAGAAAACTCTTGCATCGCTTATGCAGAGTTGTAGAGAGGAGAAAATCCTGCTGATTATCATCGTTTTGAGATCATATAGGCTGAATAGAGAGATTATGAGATCAATTGTAATCGTCACCTTCTTCTTCTAGTAAAATCTCTTAACTCCGTGGACGTAGACATCGTTTTTGCCAAACCACGTTAAATCTTGTGTGTGTAGGTAATCTTTAATATTCTTTGTTTTAGAATTGTTTAGATCGTGTTTGCCATTAATACTCTGTAGACTTACATAAGAGAAAAACAGAAATCGATTAGGGAGGATTTGATCGTACTATTGTTGATTCTCGATCCTGGAACTTGTTGTTCTCGATCTTGGATCTGTTTCGATCTGTATCTATCCCAACACTAACAAATACGATGATCAATGGGAGCAGAAAATTTGAACCTGAGTCTCCCAACATTTTATTTTTAATTTGTCTAAGAAATAATCAGAACATTGTGTAGTAGACGTAAATATCAATGTCTAGGGTTTGTAATTGAATATCTGTGACATGGTTTAGAGCACTCATGCTCCCAATTTGTATAACATGGTTTAGAATGTCTATAACATGCATGGTTTATAACATTGTATAAAAATGGTAGATTATTAGCTTATGTAATATTGGTCTAACGTTTTCTTTCTCGCGAAAGAAAGGAATTAAGAAGTATTTCTTTTTCTGAAATTCAAAGCAAAATTTCGCCAAAACTTTTGGGATTTAGATGACATTTGCGGATTGAAACTTCAATTTGCTTTTAGGTTGATGTTTTTAAAGATGAGAAGGATGCTAGAAGGATGACGAAATATACCGATATCAATACTATAGAACGATAACAAACATAAAGTGGGTAAAATTTTCTTTGGTTAATTTATGAAAATGATGGATTGATATCGTATCATTATTTTCTTGCAGTCAAAGAACGAAAAAAAAAGACATCAAAATTCCGAATCCACAATTATCTCTGTTCTCACGCCCTTTTTGGCGGCGGCGGCGGTGGGAACCATGGATCGCAGCAAAACTTACACAATGGAGGATTCTGCTCGATATCACAATAGCAGCAAGCCGAATAGCATTTGCTGGTGCAAGCTGAACATATTTAACAAAGACAAAAAAATAATGAGATCTTGTGCATTTGTGTTCTTGTATTTTGTAGTAAGCATAAATATATGCTAGGACCGCATTTTCGACAACACCGTGTATCTCCCATTAGCTCACACCATAATGTGAAAAATCTAACCACATACGGTGAAAACGAATCGATATAGGGGTAGACGGGTAGGGCAGGCAAGCCTTTGAAACTTCACTAGTAAAAAAATGAAAATTGAGGAGAAAGTAAGAGTATCAATCACCTTTAACAACGATGGCTTTATCGGAACATGTTCAGGATTGATAAGAAACGGAAGGCGGGCATTGGCCCCAGAAGCTTCGACTGTAACTGCGGAAATAAGAACCAAAAGAGAAATTATCACCCTAGCCTTCACCATCTTGTTTCTCACCCTAAACACCTTAAAGTTTAAACTTTGTTTGCTCTCCTCTGTCTCTCACAATGCAATAATTTATAGGCATCACAAGTTTAATGAGGAAATCGCGATAATAAATATTTAGATACAAAAATTAAAAGCTTTATGGGTACCCAACTTTATTATTCTTAAATCGCCTTTTTATTATAGTTTAAATAATTTTGTGAATATCCCCATATATTATAGTTTACGTTATTCTTAATCTTCATCAATAAAAACAGTGAATCTTAACAACTGTATTCTCTTATTTGCTCTTAAATTACATATATTTTCGATCATATACTAGAAAAAAAATAAAATTGCAAGGTATATAATTTGAGGTGAGGTAGACCCATGACCAGGGGTGAAACCAAGAACTTTGTCTAGTGGGGTCGAAGCCTACTATAAACTTTATTAAATTTTGCTTGCAAATAATAAATATAACATTATTATAACAAATAACAAAAATCTTAATTAGATTAAAAAATAATAATTTATTAGATAGTGGAAGATCTTAACAAAAACTAAAATAGATTAAACCATATAAATATAGAAGTTTTTAAGAAATAAAAAAAAATCCCCCAATGTCTTTAACAAGTTTTCAATCCCTTTAACTTGAATCGATAAGTCTTCATAGTTTGAAAATATACATGATCGTTTCATCCGTGGTGTCTTTAAGGGATTCTTTCTCGATGTATACAACGATACAGTCATTCAGCCAATCATCCCCCACCCTATTGCACATGTAGTTTTCTATAATAATGCATATTTGGAAAAATTCTTTCAACAGTAGCAGTAGCAACCGGTAAAAGTAATGTCAAAGTTATAATTGAATAAACCAAGGGAAACACTTTATCTTTTTTCGTTGTAACTAGGCCATTTTTCGGATCGAAAATGTGGGCAGTTGGCAAATTTTTCGTTTTTTTTTCGGAAACATAAATTTCGTTTCGATTTTTTTTTCTAGAAAAGCGAAAAATGGATCCGGATCCGAATCCGAAAAAATTGGATTTATCAGAAAATTCAAAATTCTAAAAATTTTGGAAAAAAAACCAAAATTTCGGATATTTTGGATAAAATCGGAAATTTTGTATTTTGGCAGGAAATTGTCACTGTATTAGTATCTCATAAACATATTATTAGGCAAATGTTAATAAAGGATACCATCATAGAAACTTCGGTACACAACAAATGATAACAACTTGGAAATAAATATTGTCCAAATGATAAAGTTCACAAATTAAAACATCATCTCACAAGCCTAAGTAAACTGTTTTAAGACAAAATATCACCAAATACCAATGACGGCCTCTCTTTAAAGATAAGTGAAGAAAGATAAAAAGCAACCACCCATTATTACTTAAACGCATAAGTCTAACCCTATGAAACCAACTGAACACCACATGACCATGTCTCACCCCCACCTTGGCTTCAAGAGCTATTTAACATGTCTGAAATAACATGAACTCTTCTTCAACGAGGTGGAGAAGAGAGAACCCTTGCAGAGAGGGAGAAGAAAGATGTTGTGTTTATGTTTTAGGTTTTAGAGATAGATAGAGGAATAGAGGCAGACATAGATAAACTATATTTTGTAACTTTGTTTGTGTTCTAGGTTTAAGTTTAACCCGAAGTAGTCAAGTTGAAACTAAGGTAGGGTGTGGAAATGCAAATTTCAAATTAAATCTAATAGACCTTATTCAGAAGAATCGGATTGAATTTTATTCAAAAGAATCGGAACGGATGTTACTCGGAAGAATTAGATTGGATTTTATTCAAAAGAATCATAACGGATGTTACTCAGAAGAATCGGATTGAATTTTATTCAAAAAAATCAGAACGGATGTTACTCCGAAGAATCAGATCGGATGATATTCAGAAGAATCGCATTAAAAATTTTGAAAAATCGAAATAAAAGGTTATTTGATTTCGATCCAATTATTTTTAGAAAAAATCGAAAATCGGATTTTTGAAAATTGGAAACGTAAAATATGGTTCAAAAAAAGGAAAAATCAGATCGAATTTCAGAAAAAATTAGAAGTTCATAAAAAAGTTGCAACTTATCAAGATCGCCCATCCCTTTCAAACCTACAAATTGATCAATCTTTGGACGCACATCATCAATATATGTTTCAAGTTGATCTAAAAGAAACTAGATATCCATTGGAGAAAAATCGGTTTCATAGAACTCGGCAAGGCGAAATAATATTTCCATATCAAAATTAGAAAATGAATCTTCGAGGCTCAAACATGCCATACAAAGAAACAGTTCAGTGTTCACTTCATTAAAACAACCATTTAGGTCCATAAGTTGATGATCTAAGCAATTGTTGAATAATTTAGAGCGGCAATATTGTTCGTTTGTACTTATGTTAGCATAATGTCGTGATCGATCTTTAGGTACAAACTCATCCCCCATGATAGGTGTTGGGATTTTATGTTTGCTACAATAAGCATTAACTTCCTTTAAAAGCGAATCCCAACCATTATCTCTCATCTTTTACAATCTTTCATTGGCAACTTTAACCAAATTAATTGCATTTACGATATCCTGATCTTTTCGTTGTAATTCTTTTGACAACTCATTAGTAAATACAAATATATTCTTCATAAGAAAGAGTATTAAGGAGCATTCTAGGCTTTGTTATGATTTGCAATATAATGTAGAAGCTCCAAAAAGTTCCATTTGTTGTTTGATCATTCTGACTCATCATGACCCCAGAAAGATAATCCCAATTTTAGAAGAAGCCGGATTGCATGGACAGATGCAGTGAGACGCGTCCAGTAATCATCTAGGCTTTCATCAGTCTGCTTCACGATTCAAGTATGAATATTTTGCTCCGGGTTTAATAAATTCTCACATTTTTTATATGCCCAGCAATGAGCACTGTTAACCCCTCCCACATAAATTTACAATCTTTCCTTCTTATTCCAGTTATCAAATCCCTTTAATGTGAAAGATTCACCTCAGTCTTGGTCAGTATTTTCTTTCTTAAAAAGATAACAAAATAAATAATAAACAACGTCATTTTTTTGGCTATACTCCAACCAACCGGGAACTCATCTAACCTTTTCACGTGAAAGTGCCTAAAAGCTACACTCTTGAATGTTTGAGGAAAATTGTATATAGTCACTAGGTTGACATGGACCATTTTGCAGATATGATCTTCAAACCTAATCTTGATCATTTGGAGGATATTCTAAAATTGATATTTGAAAACTATGATATGCTAGAAGCTTTGATAAATCAATCTCTATATGTCTGCGCTTTGAGCTTGGTTCGACTTGCTCATGAACAATATTTTGTTGTGTTGAGGGTGGTGAAATTTGATTTCCATGTGTAGGAACCGATTCATCTTTATTTCCTTGAGTAGGAAGTTGTTGATCGATATTCCTTGAATAGGAAGCAATTGATTCCCTTGACGAGGAAGCATTTGATCATTATTCCCTTGAGTAGGAAGTAATGTATCGCTTGAAAAGGTTGGAAGAAGACTCATACCAAGAATTAAAAATCCCCTCCTTAATGTGTTATTAACAACTCCTCCACCTCGAAATACGAGAGCTAGAGCTTTAACGGTGGTGAAAATTAGGTTTTTTTGGGGTTAGCCATTTTTACTTTTTCACAAACTGAGTGTTTATCCTTGTGAAGGAGAATCATCCAAGAGTAGATTGAGGTGGCCCATTGATAAGAATCCACAAAGACAAACAAAAATGGTTTGCATTTAATTTTAAGCAAGTTAAGGGGGCATTTGCTAATATGAAGTTAATAGTAGTTAACATTTTACCAAGTCAGGACTAAAAGGACAACTCAGTGGGGTCAAAACTTGGTCACGCGTGCACAGTGTTGAAAACCCAAAAATAATATACATGAGATTTTGAAGTTAGTATGGTCATTTGACCCCACTCGTCCCCCTAGCTTTGCCACTGCCTCGCTAATGCTTCAGTATTACAAAATAGGCCTAATAGGTCTGGTTAGGCCCCTAACCTATGCCACCACTACCTCAAAACTGAAATGCTTCAGTGATAGGATTTATACCTTCATTTGGAAAAATGGCTTTTGTATGAAGGTTGTTGGTAGGGTGAAGCTTGGTACAGCTGTATTTCCATCTCTAATCTATGAGCAATGATTATTTTTTGATTTAAAAAGGATTTCAGGTGGTATTAATTGACGTACATGATATTTCCTCAATGTTTACAACTGCTAAAAGGCGGTAAATTTTAGTCAAAAACATTTCAGTTAGCCACAAGTACTCGTCGCACTCCAGAATTGAAATACAATATTGAAAACTGTAAATTGAAAACAAAAATAAAACAACACATAAAGTTCCTTTCATTCATTCGAGACAATAATTTACTTGATCTTCTATAATAGAATTTAGCAATTCTTCAAATGGCACTTTTACAAACAGGCACCATTTACATTCCTTTAAGCAAACAAAAAAATTACAGTTATTAAGGCATAATAGACCACTCAATAAGGCCGCAACCATCCACTAACTATGTTGGGACAAGGCAGCTTCACAAAAATATCCCCGTTGTCCATGTTATACTTGTATAAGTACCTGCAGTGGCAGGTAGTAATAAATACAGTCTCCTTTTACTCCTAGTTCTTTAGATGAAACTATTGTTGACCAGGAATTGCCTAACAACATGACTTGATCACCTAGATATCCACCCTCATCCAAGCAAACCTAGAAAAATCTAATTTGAAGATATAGAAGCTCTTAACTTTAGCATTATCTTCACCCTTGAAAATTTTGCAAACTAAAAGTATTTCTCCACACAATTCAACTATCGAGACTTGAATAACTGTGATGTTTATTAGGGGGTGTTTGTTTTGAAGTACTGAATACTGATTGCTGAGCGTTTTGAAGTGCTGAATATTGAATGCTTTAAAATGTTGAATTTTATGGTGCTTTATTTTTAAACAGTGTTGAATGCCAATAGATGTCTTAAATACCCCTGCTTTAAAAATAACACAAGTTGTACTATTACGCTCTATACGAAATAACTAGAACTACTACTAATATTGTCACCACCATCACCTTTACTGCCACATATACATATTTCTCAATCAAAATAATTTTTCCAATAATTAGATGTTTGTTTGCGAGGGAGTTGAGAGAAAAAAAAATCATTGTTGATAATTTTTGCGGATCTTTTGTCAAAGAATTTTTTGTGGGTAATAAGGGGTAATATAGGGAGAGAAATAAAAGAGGAGTACGTAATGGCTAGTAAGCTTATCAAAATAGCTTAGTAGTTTTGGCTTACTAGCAACTGCTTACTATCTAGTAAGCCAAAAAAGAAATACCACTTCAAATGCTTAATACCCCTATTGAGCACTTCAGTAAGCAGTAAGCTAAAAAACAAACACCCCCTTAATGATTGATGAACCTCACCACTAAACATATCCAGTTCAAATTGTTATACATTTACATCAATCGCACCGGCGTCCATAATTATAATTGTATCTCCATCACTGATATATATTTTACCATTGAAAGAAACAAAAAAAAATTGTTCACTGAAAGGTTTGACTAATCTATATTTTTTTCAACTCTTGTTTGATCCAATGGTTGTCTTGACATGGCCGGCAATATAAGGAAAATGAAACCTCACTGCTCAAGAGCACTACCATACAATTGCATGTGTCACTTTTATCACTTGTTGGAGATGCTAAAATACAAATAGGGATTTTTTTTATAAAGTTTGAAATTGGGAAGTTTCATTTTACTCACCGATAAAGGGTTGTACAAAATACATTTAGCGGGTCACTGGTTATTTCTCATCACCTAAGCAACTCATACCTTTCATCTCCGGTATTTTTCTACAGTACACCTTCCATATGATAACGTGTAACAAGTTTAATTACGTTGTTTCCTTTTATGAAGGAAGACAAGAGCTGCTGAAGTGGATAAGTGTGGGAAATATATATAATTGCTATAATTAATAATTGGATACAAAAAATATATTATATTAACTTCTTCTCCTACTCTTTAAAAATCCCCTGTTCTTGAGTGGAGTCTTCCCTAAGATTGGCGGCAGACCTCAATGGGATGGTTTTCTGTGTTGTAGCCTCTAGATGGACTTCTTATCTATTTAACCTGATAGAGTTAGAGTGGTCTTCCCATTATACCCTCAAACCCTAATAAAGAGTAACGCTAGGTCCCACCTACCTTAACTTAGTATAACAATTGGGCATAACCAATAACACTTATACGACCTATTAACATATGTGCTCGTGAACTGGAAGTTAAAAACATTGAGTAGTGTCGGTATAGATGGAAAATCCAACAATCTCCCACCTAACGCTAACTCGATTTTTTACAAAAAATGTTTTTAGCCTGATTTACGGTTTTTATGAAAAGCGGATGGCCATCCTTTGTTTTTAAAAAGAACCACACATAATAATTTGTCGAAGGCAATGCTACATCGAACTTGTCTATCATTCTACGACTAAAAAAATGGCTAATATGGTTCACGGACAAATTTTGGTCAAGCCTTTGAGCATATGTCTAATTCATAGCGTAGATATCAGGCCAATAGCCTCAATAACTTTCAAGTATGATTTCTTTACTGGTGGATTTTAGTGTGCGAATCACAAATGTACGCCTTAATGATTTATTGGTACATTTCCATTAGTGTTCTGCAACATTTGTTAACCAGACACACGTCATTTCAATACTTAGACAAACCGTCATGCAAAGACTATCGCTCATACTGAAATAAAGGCCAAAAGATGTGGAGCCTACCCATATCCAGCCCAAGCAAACTTGAGAAACCTTTTAGTATTTTCTATAGGCACTTGATACTTAGACAATCGTCATGTGATAAAATCGCTCATACCTAAAACTTTACAGCAATTGTAATTTAAACTGAATATGTGATCATATAATAACGGATCCAAATATAATAGCAGCTAAATAATCAAAATCAAATCTAAATGTCGACCAAAATAATAACCAGGAAAAACTCCCACATGGATAAAGAATCCTAGTGAAGTAACAGTAAATAAAAAAAACAATAACTACTCCCACATTAACGAGCGATCCTCAAAGAGACTCCAAAAAAAACTGAGTCAGAGTAGCCCAAAACCATGAGCTCATCCGAGCTTTTATAAAAAAATCTATAATCTTTAGTCCTCTTCAAATGGCAAAGAACCTTCTTGGCTGCCTGCCAGTAAATAATAGAAGGGTTTTGTTAGTACCTTCCTAATATCCCAACAACAAAACTAATGTCGGGTCTCATACATATCATGCCATAGACTTTCGTCTCTTGAAGAAACCAGACTTCACTGCTTGCGATTAAAATATCATTGACGTACAAAAACAAAAATATAAAACATCTCCCACTCTGTTTGACGTATATACAATGATCTATTTTACACTTGACAAAATTGTAGTTCGAAACCACCTCATAAAATTGTAAGTACCACTGCCTAGACGCCTGCCTGAGACCGTAGATAGAGCTATTAAGCTTCCAAAATAGTTGAACCTTCCCTTCGGTCTTAAAACCTTTAGGTTGGTACATATAAATCTCCTCGTTGAGACGTCCATTAAAAAAAATTTCTTGATGTAAATCTAGCAAAGCTCCAAGTCAAAATACATCGTAAGAGCTAAAATTATTCGTAATGAATCCTTCTTCGAAACTGGTGAAAAAGTCTCATCAAAGTCAATTCCTGGACGCTCCTTGAAACCCTTCCCAACAAGTTTTGCTTGGAAACGCTCAACCTTCCCTTCAGAATCACGTTTAACCTTAAAGATCTATTTGCATTCAACTTTCTTAGATCCTTTAGGTAAATGTGTCAACTCCCACACAGAGTTGTGAAACATAGAATTCATTTCCTCTATCATGGTATTACGCCACTATTCATCAAAACAACTAGCCATAGCCAAACTAAAAGATATTGGATCCTCAAAATTAAATAATTCCCCTTCAACTGAAAAAAAAAGTGGTAATCTAAAGAAATAGCTGAACGCCTCTCTCTAAGGGATCTCTGCGTAGGATCAAGAGGCTCGGCTAGAGGTGGAATAATAGGAAGCTAAACATGAGTGGGTAGAGGAAAAAAAATCTGAGGGAGAACTTGTGCTACAATGTGGTCTGGAACAGGGTCTGGAATAATAGATGAGTCTAAAAGCCGTACCGATCAAAGTGGCAATATTAGATAAACGTAGAAGCATATAGCAACATTGATCGCAGTAGCAGTTGGAATCTGAGTTTCAGAACCCCCCTCAAAGATAAACTCTATATGAATAGTACTGGCAAAGGGATCTCTCTCCTCTATGAAATGAGCCTGAGCACACTCAGCAATCTTCATGGGTAGACGAGGATAATTAAACCTAAAACCTATTAAACTCTTTGAGAAACCAATGAAGAAACAACTTACTGACCTCGAATCTTACTTTCCGATATTCGGGTTAAACAGTTTTACCTCTGTAGAATAACACCAAACACACAAGTGATTAAGACTAGGATTAACTGGTATAGAACGAGAAGGAACTCGATTATGAATATAGATTGAAAAGTGTAAAAACTTTCCCAACAAATTTATAGGAAATTAGTATGACATAACATGCTATGAATCATATCCTAATAAGTTTGATTACAGAGTTTAAAAAATACCGCTCTGCTCTAGTTATCCAGAGATATTGTGTTGGGCTATAGTACCTTGATCTTTTAAATACATAAATAATGGTCCCAAATGTTGACCGTCTAAATCGATCTTTCCATAATACTCGCCTCCTAGATCTGACCGGACAACCTTGATCTTTCTATCTAACTGTTTCTCAACCTCTAACGGGAAAGTCTTAAATACATCAAGTGATTCAAGCTTCTGATGGATAAGAAAAACATAGGTATAACAAGAGAAATTATCAATGAAAGTGATAAAATATCGAAGACCACCTCAGGACAGAATAAGAAAAAGATCCACATATGTTTGTATGAGTCATCAGTAAAAGGTTTGTCCTATGGGTAGATTATTCAGAAATACTAGAACATTTAAAAAATAGATGAAATACTAGCCTCAGCAGATAAGCATAAAAGATAATTCTCTAATAAATAGTAAAGAGATAAACGATATAACCCATAAACTAGTAAACCAGAACCAATAATAGAATCATGATAAATAATGTCAAAACCACCATGTCTAAAATTGAAAAAATAACTGAAAAGAGTACAACCGAGAAAATAAAACCAGAGATCGTCTCATCGAAGGAATATAAAAGGTGTCTGTCAAATCTAAAGTAACAACTATGTCTAAAACCAAGTGAAAAAATGCCAACGAACTCAATGGGAAGGCTTCTAGCATCTCTCGAGAAAACCTGTTCCTCAGGCCTTGCCGGCCGCCTACTGATGAACCCTTGTGGATAATTCCAAATATGAACAGTTGCCCCATAATCAAACCACCAAGAGTTGTTGGGAACATCAACCAAATTGGATTCAAAGCAGACATAAATGTGCGAGCGCATATTTCCACTGTCGTCATACTTCAGCGATAAAAACTGAGATAAGTTATTGTACTGCCTTCCCTTAATGGAGCTCTTGAACTATTTCTTAATGACATTTAACAGTTTCTAGTGAGAATAAAATTAAAATCAAGGTAGCCTAGGGTAATCTGGATTTTGAACTTCCAGTTGGAGTAGTTAAAGTCCGTTAAGGTTTCAATATTAGTCAATTGGTTCTGGATCATAGGGCTCAAGCTGCATGAACCAATGACTTATATTAGGACATGCAAAAATTAATTTTATGCACGTTTAACTTGATTACTTAAATATCTATAACTTGATGTCTTTAATCTTGATCCTACCTGGGGTTAGGATGGTCGAGTAAGAGTGTATATAATATTTAAGATATTAATTTTTTTTACTCTGTGGGTATAGTGATGTATCATCAAATCCCTCATTTGGGTGGTGATTTGACATACATTGCCCCCTAGTTGGTTATTACTCACTCTCAAGACTATACTGACCACTTACAGTTTGACTCGATACACTTCCTCACCTTTGGGCTGAGGGTTATCCTCATCTCCCCATACCGTGTAGCCTATCTTGACCCACTAATTAATTAAAAGTTTCTTAGCCTCCTTTAGGTGGTCTAATTATTTAAAGTTTAATTAGTGCAAAAGTAGTCTTAATGAGACTTTACGAGAGAGTCTTAACATTAGGAGAAACGTTCAACTCCATGGACAAAACTCTTTTGGGTGTATTTGCTCATTTTATATCTCGTCTTCCTAACGACTACTTAATCTCACTTAAACCCCATTGGAGATCCTTGGGCATTCAAACCCTATATCATGAATGATAAATTATAGCTTATGCCAAATATGATGATCTAATTAGTAATAATTATGGGTTTCGCTATTAAAATACCTGGATTGTATTTCCTGTAAAAATTACCGAACTGTGAGGCATCTTACATGGATATGTGTTTCCAGTAAATGACAATCGCATTCCCTTCAAGAGTTTCAGCAATAATACAACACTTAAAGAACCATAAAAAATATACCCTCACTTCAGAAAACCTGCATATATTATATCCACTTAGAAAATACCCTCACATAGGATTGAGCCGAAATAAAACACAAACAAGGAAAACGTATAAATGAGTCAAAGGGGTTTGAGTTGCCTCATCAGAGCTTCAACCAACTTAAACGTATTCACGAGCAACAAATTAAAACATACGAAGATAATCGAGATTGAAATGAGGTACGGGCACAAGGAACTAATAATGGTTTTTATCTCCTTAAAACTCTAGGATGCAGAGGTATAATCAGAAAATAATTCAAATCCATCTCAAACCTAGCATCATAAACACATAAAACCCAACAAACCCCATATAATCAGGTCATCGATAATAATAACAATAGCATCGGTGAGCAAATTTCACGACAAGCGATTTCTCTTAAAGAATCCTAATCTCCTTCAACATAATATCAGCCAACAATTTAAACCTAACTTTCCAAATAGCAACAACACCCTTTGTAAACCCTAATAACCAAATTGTATTTTCCCCTTTGATGATCGACTTCACTTTAAAAACCCCATGGAAGTAAGATAACATGAATATGAAATCTTGCTACGAATCTCCCCCAAAAACCCACTTCAACATACCAAACCAGATTATAAAAAACCCAAATCTGATTACAGAACCCAAATCATATTACAAAAACCCCAATCTCTTATCAAATCAAGTCAACATTAGCCGCCAAACAACACATCAAATGCAAAAAACAAAAACAAAAAATTGTTTTAAATCATGAAACCCTCAAACTGATTTTACAACAACAGACTTCAATCCATACTATTCTTCAAGAATAACTCCACCACAAATCTCAATGTAAAAAATTTCCCACATGAGTAAACCCAAATCAGATGGTGGTGATGATAAAAAAACAGAGTTTTAAACCCTTTGAATTCTTCTGAAATCGATATAGAAAACCCTCTACTCTACGAGATTTTAGAGGATGAATCTAGGTGGCATAATTTAGGGAGAGGGAGAGGAACCCAAAAAAAAAATTGGGGAGGAGGGGGTGATTGATGTGCAGTTAAAGAGAGAGGAGAGAGTCGATAATTATTTTTTTTTATGAAATCTTTTTTTGTTCTCTCGCTTCTCAGAACAGTAATATCAACGTAAGTACTCAAAACAAAACCATTAAAGTACCAGAAAAAACTTCTAAGAGCAATTATTTAACCACGGTAATTTGTATCTTAGCTCTGATACCAACTGTTGGAAATACATACAATTTCTATGATCAATAATAGGATATGGAAAATAGATTATACTAACCTCTTCTCCTACTCTCTGAAAATCCTATGTTCTTGAGTGAAGCTTTCCTTTGGATTGGCTACAAACCTCAATTGGATGGTTTTTTGTGTCATAGCCTCTAGAAGGGACTTCCTCTCTACTTAACCTGGAATAGTCTTCCTATTATACCCTCAAACCCCAATGAAGAGTAACACTAGGTCCTACCTACCTTAACTTGGTATAACAATTGGGCACAACCAATAACACCTATACGACCAATTAACATGTGTGCTCATGAACAGAAAGTTAAAACATTGAGTAGTACCGGTATAGATGGAAAATCAAACAATAAGGGCCTAAATTCATAGCTCGAATTAGTTTCTTACACCAAATGTGCCTAAAATACAAACAATTGTAAACAAGCAATTTAATGGCATAAAATTAGCGTGAAAACCTCTGAATATGTAAAAACTGCGACCTCAGTTCGAGAATTTAGGAGAATTGCTTTATTTCTTTAATATTACAAGTTACAAAGGTCGGTGCTCTAAAAATTAAGTGTTTTATTATCTTCAAAATTTTGTCCTCGTTATCTCTTATTCATGTCCTATTTATATAATTCCTTCCTAGATCATGGATAGCAGCACGTTCTCCTGAAATAGTTGGAGTGGTGGAGCTTCCAACTACAGTTCCTATAATAGCTAGTTCGCGGGATAGGTTTTCTTAACTTATTCTTTATTGCTCTTTGAAGATTCGAGCCACATCAGCTGCTAGGTTGTGGGACAGGTGTTAGCGTCATTGGGATGTATTCTCTTTAAGTTTTGTGTGAGCCTAACATGCTAGTTGTTCGTTATAGTAGCTCGAGGGATAGGTCCCTGCAATCACCCCCTCTTAACTGAAGGCACAGGTATGAGTTGAAAAGTTCATGATCGAGCTTTATTCTTGTAAATTGATACTTGAATTTAATGTTGAATCTAGACCTTAGGTATTCGTTGCTTGACTGTTGTGATTCCCATATGTTTAAGTCTTCAATGTTGATTATGTTCATCAATTAATGTTAACCAATTAATACAGATATAGCTATAAATAGTTGTTCTATCTCTTCAAATGCAATTATCTTTTACTGTTAATCATGGTGAATACCAGAGCTCAAACCCATGAAAGCTGGTTATTGGCCAAAATTAAGGAGCTCCATCTTTGTTATTTCAGAAGCAAATCTTTGTCTAATGGTACTCCCATCCCTATTTTAGCAACGTATCATTGAATGTTAGAAGATGAATCTGAGGTGGCGAATGATGTTTATTTTCACATGTTCCAGTTCCATTACATTCACAGGACTGCAGGAGCGTAGGGATTGTCTCAGGTGTCTTGCGTAGCGAGCCATTTTGGAGGAAGGCAAGGTTGCGGTATCAGGTGTAACCAGCCGTGGCTGCCCCAGTTGTAATTAGCACTCTATTATTTTATAAATAAAATTTGAATTTGGGCCGAATTGTCTTTTTATTTTTTGACCTTTCATTTTGTCTTCTCGATTTGTAATTTTTTTATGCTAAATTTGATAATTGTTGTAATAAATATGTCAGTTATCAAGATTGTCTCTTGATATGTTCTTATCTTATAATATATGTGATTTTATAATATCCATTATTATGAGTTCCTATAAATATAGTGGTGTGTTCAATCTTTTTCTTCATGCAATCATAGTGAGTGAGAACATGTTCTTATCGTGTTTGTCATCCTGCTAAATGATTGCTGGTTATTAAAAATGTTGAACTAAGCGAGAGATATTTCGAACTTCTTTCTTATGACGCCGATCTACCGAACTCCCATATGCAGGTTGAAGGTCTGAGTGAAGAAGTAAAGCAGATAGAGGTCGACTGTCATTTTTGGTGTGACATTTTTTAAAGTTGGATTATTGATCCTATAGCTTGAGAGATTGCTATGAAGAAGATTGATCTTGATGAGATGACTGATGATAAAGATGATAAAGCTGTTGGAGGTGAAGTCGTTCCTTATGCTGCAACTGAACATCTTGGTTGCTTTAGATGTAACTATTTATGAATACTCAAACTATTTGTACCATTCGTTGAAATGATGCATTTATTTGAATAAATGGGATAATAATATGGTTTTGATTTCCTGAATAATTTCTACTTTTCTTGGGTAATCTTTTAGAGTCTTCGAATTTTTAAATTCAGTTTTCATTGTTATTGTTGTTCGAGTTTCTATAAATATTTAGAGAAAATGAACTCGATAAGTAGTATGATTTTCTTTGCAAGTGGGATGACGAATTAGTTAAGATTTTTATCGATTTGGAAAATTTTGAAGAAAAGATGAGTAGGAGAGTGAAAGATTTGCCACTTTTGAAGAGTGGGAATGGGTCAAATTATGAGAGAGGTTTGGTTCCCAAGAGGAGTGAGTTGTCTTATTAGAGGAGGAGAAAAGATGCCTCAGCTGAGAAACCGAAGGTGGCCGACATGTACCCCATCAAAAA
Organism: Kingdonia uniflora; assembly: GCA_014058105.1. Classification (NCBI taxonomy): domain Eukaryota; kingdom Viridiplantae; phylum Streptophyta; class Magnoliopsida; order Ranunculales; family Circaeasteraceae; genus Kingdonia; species Kingdonia uniflora. The sequence continues at coordinate 697,816 of JACGCM010000604.1, forward strand.
GCTGCAGTTAGCGAGGGGGAGTATATAAAACAGATGTAACTTTCTCTGGTAATCATTTTTCATTGGTAGAGAAAGAAATTTGCAAAGAAAAAGAGAGAGAGGGAGAGAGAGAGACGTTGTGATTTTAAAGAGTGGGAGAACATCAAAGTAAAAAAGAAGAAAGGGGATTCTGGAATTATTGTGGAGCATATTATGGAAGGCGAGGTTCTTACTATTCCATATTCATCATATGGCATTTTCGGTTAGTAATCTGTATTTCCATTTTTGGTTTCGTTTTTCCATTTTTGGTTATATTAGTGTATGATTTCAAAAAGTTGTGTACGTATTGATAGCAAAATTATATGGAAAATATTTGGAAAATTAATCCCTCCTTAATTTAAATTTTAAAATATGTGTTCTGTATATATTTATATTATTTTGGAAATTTTTATTTAATATTTTTTTATCTGTTGAAACTGCTACAGGCGTTAGATTTTTTTTTCGTATGTCAAATTCTTTAGAAATTTTTACGGGAAATATTACATTTATGAGAAAACTTATTATTACATATAAATATGTAGAGTATAAAGATTTTGATAATGAAAATTAAGTAGTATTTCGTTATATTATGTAAGTATAGATATGAGATAAAGTATTAGTTAGGAAAGAGTAAATTACTTGCTATTCTAGCGTCGATATGGACTCTGCTACATCAGGCCGATATAAAAGTGAGGACATTGCAGATCGAGGTAGAGTCCAGTTCGCTAACGTTGCAGTGTTATAGATCGAGAGTGAGAACGTAGTTCCTCTGTAGAATAGGATCTATGAAGAGGTTGTTGCTCTCGAAGTTGGAGAGGGGTTGGATCATTTTGTTGAGGGTCATACGAACTTGTATAATTATGGCGAGGGGGCTTATGTTATGAAAGAATTTTGCATACATACGAAGGATTTAAAAGGTGATTGGGGATCGATAATGGAGTATGGGGGAGAAGCCAATAAGGAATTTACTTCTGAAGAAGGTGAATTGTCATATTACCTTCTTCCTGATTTAGAGCATAAAACGTCAATTCGAGGTGTTCCCCGAAACATCACTTTTAAATATTTTATAGGGGATGAAATTGGCGACCAGGAGGATGGTTTTCATTATTTTCTTGCTCAGCTCGATTATGGTTTGAGTTTACCTCTTAGCAACTTTTCTAAAGACATTATGCATTCATTAAAGCATGTCCTGCTCAACTTAATAGGAACATGTATGAGGTGTTAAAGGTTTGTACAACTTTGAATAAGAGATGGAGGGATGAAGGCTTCGTGAGGTAGTTCATTTCAGAGGAAATTATGAAGTATTTTAATGTAAAATTTTATAGTGCTACTAGGGGACGTATTTTTCAACGATATTCCCTCGGCCATTATTCTTTGACTTAGACTCTGCTGGAAAAGTTTGGAATAATAACCTAATTTTGGTTAGGGGCGAGTATATGCAGATTGCAGATGAGGAATCAATGGATCTTACTTATATATAGGTCGATTAGAGAACGTAAATAGATATCTTATCTCATGTATTTTTTTCTTATGAAATAAGAATCGCTCAAAGAGTAATTTTACTTGCAGATTCAAAGAAACAAGGTTGGGCTAAAAATGACTCTAGCTCAGGAAATAAATGACTGGGATAAGGTAGTCTAATTTTAGCTCATGTAGGTGCTTGAGTGACGTTAGTACTTATTAATTGTAATGCTGGGATAATTTATTTATTTTTTGAATTGTACGTTGTTTTCGTCCTTGAATTTGATATAAATTAAATTCTTATGTGTGGGAGGTTCTCAAATCAAGGTTGGTTGTTGAGACTTCAAGCAAAGAACTGACTAGGATGAAAATTTTATTGGGCCTAGCCAACCATGTCATAGTATAGACTGAGTATCAGGTGAGAGAATATAAATCTCTTAGTGATGTTCATTGAAAAAACTTGTATGAAACATAGCCTGATTAGTCTCAAGCAAAAATGGATCGAAATGAAGTTGTTAGAAAAAATAAAGATAGGTATAATAAAGTTTAACCTTTTTTACCTAGTGGTATTAGGGAGAAGACTCTACCACACACTAAAGATCTTATGATGCTAACTCCATTTCTCGAGGTAGAAGTAGATAGTGAATGGGGTATGAAGGAAGCTAACTATAGTATTTTAGAGGAAAATGGACTGTACCTTGACCCTACTAAAATCAAACGTATGGTGACCAGGGCTAGGAATCCGCATAGCCTTAGGCCTAAAGAATGTTCAGCTTGAGTTGGTGTCCAAATGATTTATCTGCGATTTAATTGAATGTGATAAATGTATATGTATTTATGTTAGAATGATTTTTGTGTAGGAATTACGATTTATGAGGAATATATATTTAATTATGTTGAGGAGAAGTATGAATTATATGTTGAGGAATGATTTGAAAGTTACTTAAGAAACTTTACATAAGTTTACCAAACTGAATATGAAGATTGAAGTCGAATTAAGGAATGAGAAATTTTTGAGGAAAATTGCCGAGTTTAATAGGGAAAGAACTCGCGACCTTCTGAAGAAAAGTCACGGACAAATGGTAGATGCATTACAGCCAAACACCAAAAACTTGCATATGAGGATCCTCACGAAAGACAATATTGGAATCTGTGATATTTATTTATGGTGGAGAAATTAAGAAAATTTCAAGAAGAGATGGATAAAATCCATAATTTAATGGTTGAGGGTAGGGTTAATTGTAATGGGGAGATAATTCGAGCTGATTACTTGAATCCCTCTGACATTATCGATTCTTCTCAAGCTGAGGTTGTTCTTTTAGAGCTCAAAGAAGAGCCTTTTGATGAAGATGACAAATTTGACTCACCTGTGGTTCTTGCTTCCAAAAATCAAGCAGAAGCTTGCAAGGAAGTTGTATATCGATCCCCTGAGTCTGTTGTTGGATCCTCAAGTGTGATTAAAAGGAATTTGACCTTTGCTATGTTTAGGTGAAATGAAAAGTAGGTCGAGTGTTATATTTATATAGTAGACTTACCAAAGAATAGAAGCTAGTTTTACCTTTGCTTTTTTATCATTTGGAGTATTTATTAGATCGATATAGTAAACAATAATATGAGAAAAAACTTTAACAGTTTTCATTTATGAGAATAGAATGTACATAAAATTGGAGATTTAAATATCACTTTTGGAAATAAATCAACTGTACAGGATGGAGACTTAATCTCCTTTTGAAATGTTAAAAAATAAATCAACTTAGCTAATGATAGTACTTCTTCAATCTCCCCGTGTTTCATGCACTTGGAATTCTAGTCTCCCCTTTTGTCATCAAGTAGTATGAACCATACTCCTTATTACTATGAATGATTATTCCCAATTTTTTGCCAGTTTCCCATGAGTGTCATATGTTAGTAAAAACGGAAAGCGTCTTGTTGACTGTCGCGGTGTTGTACTGTAGGCCCACAAGACATGTTGTAATTTCCTGATCTAATTTCCTTTATTTTTTCCCCAACCATTTCTTGAGACCATCAACTATGGTCTTGTTCGTGATTTTGGCATGTCCATTTCCTTGTGGGAAGTATAGGTTTGATGGTGAGTGGATGATATTATGTTTATTTATAAACTTGACCACTGTAGGGGCCTAATCTCGTAGAGGGGAGATTAAACTCTCACACCACTATGCTTATGCTCGACTAGGGGTTTTAACTAGTATACTTAATAGAAATAAGGAAAACTTCTAATAGACACAATTACGTGGAGTCCTTGAATGGGATTCCCTCATGCCTTTATTGATTATTTTTAAGGTAAGATGGTATAAATGGATGAGATTACAAATAAAAGTTTGAGTAGACTGAATCTTCAAGCTTCAGAAGGTACTTGAAGGCTGTCGAGCTTATCTAAGGCCTGTTTTAGGAAAATCTTTTTAACCTCTTTTTGGCAGTTCTTATTTCCTATTAATAGAAGATAAGAAAGATGACGTCACCATAGAGAGGTCAAATTACAAGTGTCCTTATTTATATCTATTTTGTACTGAAGTTGGCTCTACCAGAATTGTCTGTTGGGTTGAAGCATGGTCGAAACTTTAGTAGACTCGATAGTACATTTGCTATAATATTGGTAGGCTTGTAAATACGGTAGACTTCGAGCTTCTAGGGAGCCCTAGAGTATCCGGTTCATTCCCGAAGGCTGTGAATAGGCTACTATATTCGCCCTCTCTTAGCTGGAGCCTTAGACTTTGTTGTGGGGTGGTCTTGCTGATAAAACCGTTTGCATAAGAATTTAGAGGTTTTACTGGTGTGAATGCGCCAGTTTTTGTGATCATTGATGGCTAATTATGTTGATTATGGTGTCATTAATGGGCTTTTAATTCCCTATAAAAAGGAGTTTAAGAGTTGTGCAGGATTTTCTTAACTACGCTTAAACTACTGCTTCAAAATGTTCTTGCATTCGTTAAGTGAAATGAGGACTCGTTATCAGAGCCAGTTGGAGAAGATGGAATAATACGTAGAGGCCTAAGTGGCTTAACTAACTAGGCAGAATTTTGGCTGGAGGGATATACGGGCCCCACTACCCGACCTTATTAATTTGAATAGGGAGGAGCTGATCGGCTGGGAACGGGATAAGTGGAGTCATTTAGTTTTTTGTGGGGGATGTTCCAACATCATCTCATGACCGTGACTGAATGGTCCGCGATGCAAAGAGCTCTTGCGCGATGTCTGGTTGAGGGAGAGGTTGGTGGTGGTAGTGGTGGGTCGTGTTGCTAGAAGCTTGGGTTATATATTTTTTGTTTATGCTAATGTTGCAGTTTGTCTCTCTTGTTACCCCCCCCCCCTTTTGTAATGGAGAATATGTGAATGGACTTGTTTATGATTTCTCTGTTTGCCGAATGTAATTGGTAATTTGAGCTGTTGAGCGAGCAAAGAAAATAGTGTAGGCAATATCTACTGCAGGCCTTTCTAAACTTCGAAGGTCAACACATAGATTCCCTCGAGCGTATAACCAACTGTAGTCGAATAAAAAAGATACAACTAGACAAAGAAGCGCTGAAATTTGAAATCGAAGTTTAGGAAAAAGGTGACATGGGTCGAAGGGTAAGGTGCAATGATCTTATAGGTCGAACGTGTTAAGATACCTCAAAGGTAGTTGTTGCAGTAAGAATCAAAATGAAAAAAATTGTACTAGGATGTGATGGATTGTTGTGTCCAACAAAAGTGTATTTTTAACTTCCCAAAGTTTATGCTGTAGTCGAGGTATTCACTTCAGCAATCTAACACTTGCAGGTTGTAGTGCTGATATGTGGGGTATGGCCTATTTTGAGCAGAGCACTGGGTTAGCAATAATTACTTCATGTCTGGGCAAGGGTATGATGATGGTTGCCACGTGGCAGACGCATGTGATTCCTTATTTTGAAACTTTGATTTATAAATAACTCTTGAGAGTACCAGAGATGATTTTGTTCAAGGCAGAAATAGAAAACATTGTTTGGATTAAAATATTACAGGTAAATATGTATTCAAGGGTTTGATTATGCCTCATTTGCAGGGTTCGAAGGGTAAATTGAGGTGTGAAGCTTGGAAATGTATTTGGTCGAAACATTTAGAAAGGTGGGAATATTTTATAAAAGACGGTTTCCTAGAATTATTTAGGGAAGGGGAAGAGGTGAGAGAGAGTGGGGTTAGTAGGTGTAATGATGGCGGTTTAGAAAACTGAGACGGCTTGAGGATAGTTTCTTTAAGATTGAGAAAAAGAGAGAGAAAGAGATACTCAATCACCTCTGTATTTATCTAAAGGAGGGAGTAAAAATCTTGCTGCTTCTTACTCTGATCATATGAAAACTCCATTGCCCGTAATTCTTATGAACTGAGATCATCAAAAAGTAGCTATTTTAGGTACGTCTTGCTTGCTGCTGTCTTTGAATTGTCTTATATTTTTGCTTGTTCTCATTGTGTCTGATTGTGTGAGGAGAGAAAACTTGGGATGTTGGTGATTGGGTTGATGAGGGTTGGGTTCAGTGGTTACTTATGTCTTAGATCTTTTGAACATCAGCTTCGAGGTGATGTGTTGGTAGGAGGGGTAGAGTTGTGGTTCATTCGGCCGGGTGTGAGACCTTCGAAACCGAATTGGGTATATCTGATGGGTAATACTTAGGCAATCACCAAGAGTTGGTGTAATCAAGGGTTTTAACTCAAATATTTTAGGTTAACTTGTTCCCTCTTCTTTTTTAGGGTGTTAATGCGTACTCATGAATCATCAAATATAAGGCTAATAAATGAGGTTGAAGATGTACTGAATGAGTCGAGTACTTCTGGTCAAGGGGAAGAAAGTAGTAGTGACGTGGAGGAATTGCATATTGCAACCAATACTTCCCTTACAATTATGGAGCCTGATGTCAATTTTGTGAGGCAAAGTTGGAGAAGGGCGCGGGTTATTGGGGAAAGTGATAAGGATGATGATGATGAGGAGGAGGAGGTTAAGGATGATCCTGGAGGAGACAAAGGAGAAGGCAAAGAGAGAAAGGATGAGGGTGATGGGGAGGATGATGGGAGTGGTCACGAAGATGGTGACGAAGAGATAGAGGACAATGGTGTCAATTTTGCAGACGTCACCCCTCGGCAGCGAGACAGGCTTGGTCGGTTTCAAAAAACATGACCTAATTAGTTGGAGATTTTTCTTAATTCCTTGTGGGACAAAGTGGCCCTTCGAGGATGAGCCTGCCGAAGGAATTATTGCTTTTTGAGGTCAAATTACGCAGGGCATGCAACTCCCCCTTTGATGTCTTGTGAAAGAGGTATTAAATTTTTGAGATGTTGTGCCTTGCCAAATAAATGGTAATTTTTATGAGATGATGAAAATCACCGGGGCCTTGAATAGGGAATTGTTAGCCATAGGTAAGCCTCTTATAGAGTGTCAAGACATCGTAGCCTTTTACTTGTATACGGGTAATTTGAAAGACTAGTAAAGAGGCACTATGAGCACCTCGAGGGTGAAGATGAGCTCACAATAAACGATAGGGTATTTAATCCTAGAAAGTATTATTTGACTACTTTGTGAAGTATCTATCTTCGACAATTTTCTTATCTTGAATATGTGTGCTATGTTGGACCTCAAAGTGGAGTATCAAAGAGCATCTGACACTATCTGGATGGTCTGATCGACAAAAATGATGATCGTATAAAAAAGATCTTATGAAGGTTGAAGCCACTGCGGAGGAGACAGAAAAAGATGGATACTCTTCTCAAAGGTCCTTTGAGTTGAACAAGTCCCTCGAAGAAGAAAAAAACTTATGCTCCCCAGGAAGGCTCGGGAACAATAGATTATAACACTCTGACGAGGCCGGAGAGTACTTTTGTCCCGAGGGCTCGGCGGTGGAATATTGGTACAGGTGTTTTGCCCACCTTAGGAAGATAGGCATCAACTCAGAAGGGGAAAGGTAAAGCCGTCGGGGAGGACTCAAGTTTGGAGGCACCTAGTTCAATACCTTAAAAGATAATACACGATTAGATGGAGGTGATGTCAGCATCTACTAAGGACAGGTGGCTCATAGCTTATCAAGATGATGTTGCCCGAGCTACTACTGAGTCGATGGTAAATCTGTGGGTATCTAATCTGGACAAAGCTGGGCATCGCGTAGAAGTGTCCATGAGATAGGTAAACATGTATTGTGCAACCTATTAGATATTTCTTCTTGGTTTCTACTATGAATAGTGAATTCTTGATGGTGCATTGTTCTAGGTCCATGCTTGGATGATTTCTTTCAAGAAGGCCTAGAAGGGAGCTGGCCAAAGGTTGAAGGACGTAACAAAAGGCGAGGAGCTCACGAAGGGGACCATAATGCCACTAAATACCTGCGTGTCTGAATTGGAGCATCATTTGTTTGAGGCACAAGCTGATTCGGTGATGAAATATCTTGCCATGGTCGAGCGTCACAACACAAAGGCTGAGGAGATCGTGGCTAAATTGAGGGAGAACCGTACAAGATTTTAGATAGACTTCGACCAGAAATACCTCGTGATAACTTCCCTAAAGTAGTTCATTGATAACCTAGGTTATGACCCAAACATACTGAAACGTTGTCCTTTGGATCCCTCATTGAGTCCTGTGGCGGAGGAGTTCGAGGCTAAATTGAGGGAGAACCGTACAAGACTTTAGATAGACTTCGACCAGAAATACCTCGCGATAACTTCCCTAAAGTAGTTCATTGATAACCTAGGTTATGACCCAAACATATTCAAACGTTGCCATTTGGATCCCTCACTGAAAGGGTACAACAGAGTTCACGAGTGGAGGATCCGACCGTCGAGAACTAGGTCACGGCTCCTGATGCTGACTTAAATTGAGGTACTGGTATAGCTGAAACCAATGACGAGGATCAAAACAATCCCCTTTTATAATAAGTTGCTTGTTGAAGTGAGACCTAATGGTTTTCTCCTGTTTTCCTGCTTTGATTGTGTAACTGTTGAGACTATCTTGTTTCTGCATCGAGTTTGTATAGTGAATTTGTTCTATACTTGCTGTATATTTGCTTATGTCTGAATGTATATTGATTGAAGTGTAAGCTGACTTGGTCATGACTATTGTATTGGATCTTATCAAGTTTTTGGATATGCAGGTCCCTAGGATCCTTGAAAAATGTTGAGGTCGCCCCTAAGTTCATGGGGCTTTGAGATCAACTCCAAGGTCATCTCCAAGTGCTTGATCTTCTAATTATTCATGCCACTTAGGTTTGCCTGAATCATGAACCTTGAGAAAATTCAAAGTCGTCCCCAAGTATTAGCCGAGTCGAAGGTTTGACTTGACACTTAGGTTTGACCAACTCAATAAGTTTATGAGGCTTCGAGGTCACCCCTGGGTATTTCTATCATCAGATTTGAACCTAAACGAAATCGATCGTGATCATCTCTTAGGTCGCCCCCAAGTGCTTAATCTTTTAATTATTCATGCCACTTGGGTTTACCTAAATTTGAAACCTTGAAAAGCTTTAATGTCACCCCCAAGTATCAGTTGGGCCAAAGGTTTGACTTGATACTTATTTTTAACCAACTCAAGAAGTTTATAAGGAATGATTTTTGTAGATGAATAGGCAAAATGATAGTTTTAATGGCCTAATTCCATGAGCTCGAAGTGGCCTGAAATTAACCCTTATACCAATGTACCTGTGATAAAAATCTAATATAAAACAAGAAAAGACGCAGATGTTTAGCATGGAAAACCTATGAATAGGTTAAAAACCATGACCTCGTGTTGAGATTTTTTTGTAATAGTGACGTTTATTGCTTGAGGCTAATGATATCTTATTCCAAGTTATTTCTAGACTTAGAAATGTTTAATCTTGTGAATAAGAAGTTTAAAGTTTTGAGAATCTTAGAAAATATAGTTTTCTTGGTAATTTCTTATGTAATTTTTCGGTCCTCTATCTCTTCTGGAACTTTTTCTTTATATAGACCTCTTTCACAGTTCTTCATTATGCTGAAGCATGTTCTCCAAACGTGTGGTTAGTGGCTGTTGACTGAGTAACTACTGAGTTTGTGAGAGACAGGTGGTTTTGAGTTGATCAGGTTTTCTGGTTTGAGCTCAACCCACGTTCGTCATCAGTTCGTGGAGTATGTGGCAATATTGACGGGAAAAGTCATGTGGAGAATGTGTGAGTCTGACATTGAGCTAATTCAAACTAAAGACAGCTCAATTTTAGGTAAGATCGGGGGTACAATCGCCCCCTCGCAGCCAAAGTCATGAGTCACTTTGGTTGAGATAGAATTTGGATATATTGGTATTCATGTTGGGAGTTTGATTTTGAAAAAAGTAATGATGTTGTTGACTGCATTAAAAATATGTATGTCAAAGGGGGATGGACGTGCATTGAATGTTAATGGGAATATTAATGCATGTGACAGTTAGGGTTTGAAGAGTTACGTCTGTATTGAATGATGACGCTTAGGGAAAATTTCCTGTACAATAAATATAAGGTTATATAAAGAGTACCTGTAACGAGGATTTTGACAAAGTACTCTTGATTTGTTACAAAATTCTCTGTAAGGTTTGAAGATGGTGAAGACTCATAGAATGGTTCTTGAAGAGCGAATTGCTTCTAAAATGCAGAGGTTGAAGTTTAAATTTTTTAGGGATCAGTCCTTGGAGGATTTTATCCCTGCTCATATTCCTCTGACATACTGAGAAATGTTGGAAAACAAAGCGGCTGAAGCTGAAGAAGAGTTGGGGAGACAGATACAAGATTTTACTGTAGATGGAGGTTTCACCACGTTGTCTTAGCAGGCGAACAACGTTAGGTTTGTCTCTGCATCCTTGCGGAGAACAAGGTTGGGGAGATAGATGTAGGGATAGGCGTAACTGCGGTGCAGTTGTGCTGATATCTTGTGTCATAATAGATTCTAAGGTCGGGCCCTCTTCATCTCTACTAACTCTGTGAAGGTAGTGGTTATAGGAGAGGCAGCGGTGGTAGTAAAGGAGGAAGATGGTGAATGCAAGTCTTCTTCGGCACTTCCATCGCTTCTTTGCGCTAAGAAGACTATCAGTTTGAAGAGTTGGTTCAAGCACTGAGTCTCCTTCTTTCATAGTTTCTATTTGAAGTTTGCCTGGACTTTGACAAACTCATGGGAGTGAGAATACTCGTTATTTCCAATTTCTTCTTTGCATTAGGGTGAAAAATCACTGAAGCAGGATGAACTGAAGGATTTTATATTTCGGAGTGCCTGAAAGACTTGTTAGTTGTAAAGTACCTGAAGTCGAGTACTTTAAAGACTTTTTATTTGGAAAAATACTTGTAATTTGTTATCTATAAAGTATCTGAAGTCGAGTACTTGAAAGACTTGTTATCTATAAAAGCATTTTAATTTGTTTTGGGATGAATTAAATTTATTTTCCAAATTTCGTGCTGATATAGATATAGAATAACTCTAGAAATTGAGCTGTATGATTTGAAGATTGTATGAAATGAAATGTATGAGGGCAGAAAGTGAAATACTTGTAATTGTCAAACTGTTATTTATCTGTGAAAATATGTGTTAAGAGGCAAATATGATTCGATCTCTGTGCTGAAAATGCAGGAGAGAAATAAATAAAAAATTAGTTGGAGTTCTAGAATGAAGAATAAGTTTGACCTGAAAAAAAAATTGAACTCGTAGAGGTCGATTTATAAAATTAGATCTGAAAAGAATAAGTTCGAACTGAAAATGTATGGAATGACAGAGTTCGAGGGGAAGTGATATGTTCAAATAATGTCTCTCTAGATTTTGGGGTTTCTATTACGAGATAAATGGACAATATCACATTTTAAGTGGAATTGGTAGTAAAAAAAAGGTATAAATAAAGGTAGAATGAGCTCTGAATATGGGGGAGGAGATAAGAATGGTGCGGACTCGATCCCAGAGAATCCATTGTGCCATTGAAGGGTTATTGGCAATAAAGATTGCTGAAGTACGGGAGAGAATTTTTATACTATTGGGTTATGATGCTGAGTTGCCAGTGAGGGAGCGTCAGTTTGAAGGTCTAGATTCAATGGATAGGGAATTTGAGTATGCACATTTTTTCTATGAGGGATTTTTTTGTAAACTGGTGAGAGATCCTGCTGATCGAGAAGAAGTGGTGGGATTAATTGCTGAAGTGGAGATCGAATTTGAGGATACGAGGATCGCTGTAGGCTTATCGGTTGGATGTGGTTTCCCAGCTCATCAAGGCTGTTTAAGATGTAATTATATGTGAGGTGAACAGACCGAATGTAGAATTAGGGGTGACAGAATATAACTGTTTGAGTTTGAATAATTTAAAAGAAATTGATATTGAATAGATCCCCTATTTTTGTGAATGTTGTTTGTGACTGTTGTGAAAAACGAACTTGAAAATATTTGAAACTTTATTATAGGATCTTTGGAAATTACATCATTACTGCTATAAGAGCAGAAGAAGAAGCACGTACATAAAAAGCAGGGAGTTTCTTATTTTATCCCTTATGGAAAAGTTGTAAAACTTGATTGCGTGTAAAGATTGAGTCATTATGAGTGTAGTGAGGTCAGAGGGAAATTTTCAAAAGAGAGATAAAAATAGATTAAAATATAAGGGAAAGGGTAATGATGGGAAGGCATTTTTATCGAAAAGGTACAAGACATCTGACATAGATAGTGGAAGGGATGCCTCAGTTCCAAAACCTAGGACGGCTCGTACGAGGCTCAATAACTGCCAGCAGTTAGAGAGATAAAATATAAATACTACTTCACCTTCATCAATCGAACTTGACGACACTGAGTTGCTGATACTGAGTCGTAAAGATGGTTGTACAACAGTATAGTGAGGGAAGGATTCGGCGCTGCCTCTGATTTATACTTTGACATAAAAGGTTAGTAGAAATATGTGATGTGTGTATGTGCTTTTGAAAATTACTTCCTATTGCTAGGAGAAGCTTAAAATTATTATTTATAGTAATCTATGAAAAACTGCTTGTTATATGATATATGAAAGATATTTGATTATGGTTGAAGTATATGTAAAAGATTATGATAGATACCTGGACCTGTGTATAGGCCGAATCGTGAGGTGTGTTGTGTAGGATAAAATCCTTTCCTGTGGTTGATATGAGGAATTCCCATGTAAGTAAGGCATCGACCTCTGGTCGACCGACTGAGTCTGAGATTGGATCGTCTGGAAGTGAGGAAGACGTAGGTGTTGATCAATTATCAGATTTTCCTGAAAGATTGGTATCCTACCCTCCTCGCTCGGATGCATTCAAAGAGTATTGTAAAGCCAAGGCTTCTCTAGGAGGTAGATGGGGTAACTGTATCGATTATGCCGGTAAGAAATTTAGGTGTTGTTCTGTAGCAACCGAAGAAGAATATTTTTATTTGTTGGCTGATTTGGTAAAGGAGAAAAGGGATAGGGGTATGGAGGAATCGATTTCCATGGAATATTTTGATGGGAATGTTCAAAGTGAACTTTCAGAGGGCTTTTTATGTTATCCATATCAGTTGGAGTGAGTCTTCCCTTTAACAATCTGGAGAAAGGGACTATAAATCTTATCGGTGCATGTCCCATTCAGATGAATGGATGGGAGCATATGGGATGTAATAAGTGTTTGTGAAGCTTTGAACATACGGTGGGAAGGAGAGGGCAGAAAGAGAAGGATATCCCTTGAGGATGTGTTACAGTTTTATGGTGTAAAAAACTTTTCTTCAAGTGGAAGGGCATATTTCTGTATGAGCGCGACTTGACTTCGTTTCTTCAATCCGAAATCAGCAGGTCGACCTTAGAACGATAATGTGATATGGGTGAAGGGTGATTGCCTTCAGAGAGATGATGAAGAGCCCATGGAACTTTTGTGTAGAACTGTAAAACAACGTAAGAATAACAATGTATAATGTATGAGATTGATAGTTGAAATTGTATGATATTCACAGATGTTAATGTTTTATATATGACAGGTCCTTGATCACAAGTGACGATGAAAGAGTCATTGTTGGATAAAGTTGCTCAATAGGAGACTGAGCTCGAGGCTGTATTGGAAGGTCTTGGCATTAGCAGGGAAAAGTGTGTTAACAACTGAGTTAAAAAAAGTTCTGAAATCTCAGTCAACAAGGCTAATTACGAGCGTTGATGGCAACAACAAGAAATGGACTGATGGGGGAAAGGTGAGCAAACTTTCCTAAGGCCCCTGGAGTGGACTGTACAAGATTACCTGAGTCCATTACGTCGAGCAAATTAACTCGAACGTTCCCCAAAAGGAAAATGTTGAAGCGTCCTGCCGCTTCCGGGACCACGGGAAGTGGTGAGGCTGCAGAAATAGCGAAAAAGAGAAGGGCTGAACCTTCTAAAGTATCGGGAGGGAAGGTCGTAGAAATTTGACCTGATGTGGAGGACGATCGGAAAGAGGTAGAGGAAAAAGCCAGGTTGGCTGCTCTCCACAGGGAGGAGGAGATGAGCAAAATGGTAGGTTCATATGCTCGAATATGTGTTTATGATAGACTTTGTATTATTATTCGAGCTAATCAATATAGTCAATTTTTCTTAATTTTTTTAGGCTGCTCGGCTGATGAAGGGAATATGTCTCGGTGTCAAGGAGGAGTGAGCTGAGCTGAAGAGGAAGAAGGTCGAGCTCGAAAGGAACGTAGCTTGATTGAAATCCTATTTGAGCAAGGAGGGGAAGCGGCTGGAGGCCTTGAAGACTTCCGAAGTAGTAATGATCAATAAACTTCAGGCAGAGGAGAGAGTCGATTTGGAGGAGGCAGTAGCTGAGCATGACAGGCTCGAGCATCACCTTGTATCCAAAGGATATTATGAAGATGAGGTTGATGCCATTAGGGGTGACATCTATGTGAAGGAGGAGGAGGGTGAAGAGGTTGAAGATGATGTTGTAGGGGTTGTTGATGGGTTGGATGGTTTGTCTCCTCAGAGGGTGAGAGAGAATCAAGGGGAAGACACGAACACCTAGAGTTGGAAACTGAGAAGGTAGGGTAGTGTGATGGCATTGTTGTTGTATAGATATTATGGAATGTTTGTAAGCTAATTGGATATATTTTGGATAGAATTCTACAGGCTAAGCTACTTTTGTAAACATTGTTGTAGGAACTTAAGGACATACGCCTCAGAATAAAAGATTTAGAGGTTGAGCTCGCTAAGTAGAGAAAGACCTCAGCGTCCCTGTTGTCTTTGCAAGCGGAGCTGCAGGTTAGAATAAAGTATGAAATATTTGATTTGTATACTTCATTAGTATAGAGCTACAAAGTAATAAGTAGAGTGTAGAAACAGACCAAACACTCGTTACCGATTTAGGGGCGAACGGCACTGGAATGGTGCGCATAAAAGATTTTAGTTTTTGGCAAACTAAAATATAGAGAATGTGTACCTTAGACTTTGAAGTATATGTTATGGAGCATTCATCCGAGATTGTACTTCGACCTTAAGTTTAGAAGTAGTTTTACACAGTAAATGTCAAAAAATAGATATCTAGTTAGAAATGAGCCATATATAGTGATTGAGTGTTATGAATCGTACTCGATATAGTATATTTGTAATGTGCAGCTCAAATTAGAGTCAGTCGCTTGCGCGAAGCTGATGCTCGCTAATGTAACCAAAAATTTGTGGAGGAGTTTGATAGGATGAGAGAAGCGAACGAAGATAGAGAAGATCAACATGTGAAGGTGCATTTCAAGTTTGTTATGGCAATACAGACTGTTGTCGATCTAACTCGGCAGATTGAGGAGAAGGATGCTGAAATTGCAAAAGGGCAAGAAGAGCTCGAGGAGTTAAAAGAACATGCAACGAAACTCAAAAGTCAGAATGATGCATTGACGGTAAAGAGCAGGGAAGCTGATATAGCCTGTTACCATATACAGACTCTAGATAGATCAAAGAAAGATTTAAATAGGTCGGTGGCTAGTTTAAGAAATGATCTAGCCAGGAAAGCGCATGATCAAGAGAAAAACTGATATGATCTGGTGAATAATAAGAGTGAGTTGGGTGGATTGAAGAAGAAATTAGTTGATAAAAATAACGAGCTAAAGGGAGCTCGAGATGATCTATCTGCATCTGAAGTTGCAGCTAGATAATTGACTACAGCTTTTTCTGTAAAGGCTATGGAGTTTAGGATGATACAACGTAAGTGTAATGAGTTAAATGAGAGAGTGGCTCAATTGAAGACTGAATTGTCGCAGGCCAATTCGCGTGTCAGATACGCCGAGGCTGGGAAGTGCTCGAAGAAGAATAAAAATGATGCCAGAGTTTATCTTATTCCAGTTGATGTGGTTAGCTTATCAGGTTGAATAAGAGATCTGGAGAGGGATGTATCCCAAATCCAAACCCATGTGAAAAAAGGGAATGGGAACTTAAGGGAGTGCAAAAAGAAGCTGGATGCTACTCTTTCCAGGGAGTAAGGGCTAGGGCAGACTGTCAGAGGGAATAATATTTTGATATAGTAGAAAGATGAATTGCTAAAGAAACTTCTGGATGTAGAAGAACTTAGCAAGGAGATCGAGACACTTCATACTCAAGTGGCTGACTTGGAGGTGAAAAATTGAATTGAATCAGCTAAAACTGATAAAAATCTGCAGAGAATATTACTTTTACTGATCAAATAGACAGAGAAATGGAGAGTCAAAAAGCATGGTACAAAAGGTTAGAAGATCACCTTCAGAGGTCGAGGATGGTTTTCTCTCACTCAGTTATAACTCAGGCCTTCCATTCAGAATTGCTGAGGGCGGTGATTGCTTATTTTATAGAAGAAGTAAAAAGACTTGAGTTAGAGAGAGATACCTTTTTTGACTGTATGTCAGAAAGGGTATGTATCTGCAAGGTTGATATCGATCGAGGAGATTGCACGAGCTTTATGGGAACGGATTTGGGCCCTCAATCTGCTGAATTGATAGAGTATGGCAGGATTGTTATGACTACTCGAGCACGAGAATTTATGGCTAGTCGAGCTCCTGTTGCAGGGGTAAGCGAAGCTGACATCCCAACAGCAGAACAGAGTCACTTATAGTGGTTGTATATAAACCTAAAAAGAAATAATATGTTTTGCAGACATGTTGAGAAATGAAAGCTAGTTTTGCCTTTCCTTTATCTTATGTCTGGCTGAGCTCTTTGATTAAAAAGTAGTATCACCTTTGTTTTAACCTTGGAGTTGAGCAGAGTCAGTCAAACCAGACGTAACCTGAATTTAACTAGTAGAATGTCGCAGATATATTAAAAGAGATGAAAGCCAGTTTTACCTTTGCTTTATTTTATGTCTGGTAGAGTCCGTTGATTGAAAGCAAGTGCTACCTTGTTCTAATCGTAGAAGATTTAGTAGATTCAGCCAAACAAAGTATATTCTTGATTTAACTGGTATGATGTCGTAGACATATTGAAAGAGATGAAAGCTAGTTTTACCTTTGCCTTATCTTATGTCTGGTAGAGTCCGTTGATTGAAAACAAGTACTACCTTGTTCTAATCGCAGAAGATTTAGTAGATTCAACAAAACCAAGTATATTCTTGATTTAACTGGTATGATGTTGCGGACATATTGAAAGAGATGAAAGCTAGTTTTACCTTTGCCTTATCTTATGTTTGGAAGAGTCCATTGATTGAAAACAAGTGCTACCTTGTTCTAATCGCAAGAGATTTAGTAAAGTCAGCCAAACCAAGTGTATTCTTGATTTAACTGGTATGAGGTCGCATACATATTGAAAGAGATGAAAGCTAGTTTTACCTTTGCCTTATCTTATGTTTGATAGATTCCTTTGATTGAAAATAAGTGTTACCTTATTCTAATCGCAAGGGATTTAGTAGAGTCAGCCAAACCAAGTGTATTCTTGATTTAACTGGTATAATATTGATTGAAAGCTAGTATTATCTATGCATTAATCTATGTATTGTCTACAAAGTAGGGAGATGTATAGAGAAAACTTGTAAGTTTCATTAAATTCAGAAAAACAATGTACATTGGATGGAGATGGAAAGCTTACTTTTGGAATGAAAAATGAGAAACTGAAATGGAATAGTGAGGGATTTAACAAAAATATCATTTCAGTCGCCTAGTGTTCTAAGGACTTGAAATGTGGACTCCCTCTTCTGTTATGAGGTAATATAATCCCAGGCCTGAGAGACCTATGATAAGGAATGGAACCTCCCAATTGTCCCCTAGTTTCCCAGCATGAGACTCTTTGTGATGTTGAAATATCTCTCTGAGGATGAGATCATTGATTTGGAAGATACGGCTTCTGGCTTATTTGTTGTACGAATTGGCCAGTATATGGTGACCTCGACCTAGGTTAGCGATGGCGTATTCCTTGGTTTCATCGATCCAATTAAGATTGCAAGCCAATTCGAACTCATTTTCCTTGTCAGTTAGCTCGTGATCTTTGACTGGATGATGGTATTCAGAGGGAATGACTGCCTCAGTACCATAGGCAGGGAAGAATGGAGTGTAGCCTATCGATAGACATGGAGTGGTACGATATGCCCATAAGACATAAAGAAGTTCTCGAACCCAATTTCCTTTTTTCTAAGAGTGTAACATTTTCTTGAGTCTATCTACGATGGTATTGTTAGTGATTTCGGCTTGGCCATTTCCTTGAGGATATTAGGGATTGGATGGTGAGTGAATGATGTTGTACTGGTTAAGGAAAGCTATGACTTTTTCTCCAACAAATTGAGGCCCATTATCGATACGAATTATGTGGGGGCACCCAAACTGAGTGATGATGTATTCCCAAATAAAAGAGATGACCTTTTCTTCTCTTGTCGATAGAGTAGAACTTCTTTTACCCATTTTGTAAAATAATCGACAACTACGAGTCAGTAGCGGCGGTTACCTGAAGAATTGGGAAATTCGCCGACAAGATCGAGTGCCCATCTTTTGAATGGCCAAAACACCTTGCTTGCATAGAGTTTGAGCGCAGGGGCACGTATCATCTTTCCAAGTCACTGGCATGCGTCAAATTTGTGTAAGTACTCTTCTGCTTGCTTGCGCATGCCGGGCGAGAATACTCCTTGTGTAATGGCTATGTTTGCCAGTGATCGACCTGCAGTATGGGAGCCATAAGTCCCTTCATGTAAATCTCAGAGCATCTCATCTACTTTTTTGCCTGGAGAGGCACTTGAGGTAAGACCCCATGAATGAACAACGGTACAAGGTACCATTTTGATTAGTGTAGCGCTTCGAGTTGTCTATCAGCTATTGGCTCTCCTTCGGATTTGCTGATAGTGGTCATTCACATTTGTTATTGATACCGAGATAAACTAAGATAGGCTTTCGCGAATCGTCGTTTCCCCCTTTATCGCCCCCAGTGTTGATCGTGCATACAAAAATGCGATCAATACTGGGGGTTGATATCACTTCAATCTGAAGATATTAAGCTTTTGTGCCTAAGACCCCGGCTAGATATGCCAAGGAATCGGCGCATATGCTTTTACCTCGAGGAAGATAATTGAGAGCTGCTTGCGCGAACTTGCTCATCCAATCTATAACAAGGGCTGCGTATTTGATCATCTTGCCATTCTTCTTATATTGCTCAGAGTAATGGTGGACAATGAGTAGTGAATCTGTGTAAACTGAGAGTTTGGGGATGCCGAGCTCAAAAGAGAGATCGAGTCCGTGAATGGGAGCTTCATACTCAGTGACATTATTTGATTTGAATCCCCAAAATCCAGGCAGATTGATTTTTCAATTTTGTCGTTGTAAGGGGTTATCAATACGATTCCAATTCCTGACCATGCGAGTCCTTCTGATCCGTCTGTAAGAAGTCTTCACCCCTTCTTTGTAATCCATTCAGCTCGCTCGTCAAATACTTTTGTGGTAGATCTTCTGTAACTTCCTCTGAAAGGTCAGGATCGTGCTCCTCCCACTCGGGATCTTCCACTAGAAAATATGTGAGGAAATCGGCAATAGCCTGACCTTTTCTGGAATAACATTGTTCGAACTTGATATCATGTTCTCCCATAGTGACTGACCGTTGTTGCACTCTTCTTGAGTTTTTTTCTTGGATAGAACCTCCCAAAGTGGGTAGTTCATCATGACTTTGACTAAATAAGCTTGGAAGTAGTACTTGAGTTTCTATTAAGTATAAACAATAGTGAGAAGAAGTTTCTCAATTTTGGAGTACCTCGTTTCTGCTGAAGTGAGGGTTTTACTGATTATCCCTTCAAGTCGAATGAAACCCAAACTGAGTAAAGTATCTGTAACTGCTAGGTAGATAATCAGTTCCTCATTATCTATCGGGGTACTAATGATGGGAGACTTCCCCAAATAGGTTTTGAGATCCAAAAAAGCTACCTCGCATTCTGATATCCATTGAACCTCTATATTGGGCTGAACTTTTCCTCGTTTGGTGCAACTATGGAGTAATAGAAGTAGCCAATAACAGCGATCTAAAGAATTTGAAATGAAACGGTTGATAGCGGTAATCTTGCCAGCAAGTTTCTGAACGTCTTTCGTCATTTTTGGAGATGGCATGTCGAGGAGAGCCCAAATCTGATCTGGATCGGCCCCAATCCCCTTCTTGCTGATAAGGTGGCCTAGAAATTAACCTAAATGTACTTCAAATTGACACTTATCAGGATTGAGACGCATCCTATAAGATCAAAGTATGTTGAATATTGTGTTAAGATCTGAAATGTGGTTGATGGACTGTATGCTCTTGCACAAGAATTCGTCAATGTAGACTTTCATGACTTTCCCGAGATGTGCTTTGAACATAGTAGTCATTAATCATTGATAAGTTGAACCTGCGTTCTTGAGTCCGAAGGGTATGACTTTGTAGCAATAAATACCTCTTTTAGTGATGAAAGTGGTATATTCTTGATCTTCATCCAAGAGTGGAATCTGATTGTACCTCGAAGCAGCATCCATCATAGATAAGAATTCGTGACCTACTGTGGAATTAAGGATTTGATGAATATTAGGAAGAGGGAAACTATCATTTGGAGTATGTTTGTTGAGATTGGTAAAATCTACATAAAGGTGAACCTTTCTATTCTTCTTTGAAACAGCGACGATGTTGGATATCTAATATGGATACTTGGCTTCTTGAATGAATCCCACTTTGATCAATTTCTCGATCTCTATCTTAACTTCATCTTGAAATCGTGGTGATAGGCGTTACTGTTTATGTTTGACTGCGGTGGCATTGATGTTAATTACCAATTTGTGACATGCCTTGGCCGGATTGACCCCAAGTATCTCTTCGAAAGACCACACAAAAATATCTCAATTTAGTCGTAAGAACTGAATGAGAGAAACTTTTTTGTGTTGAACCAGCTTAGTACCGATAAAAATATATCTGCTAGGTCCATCAATGTTGATATATTCAGTGGGCTCCTCCATGGAAGGCTGATCATTGGGATGATCAGCTTGTTGTAATTATTATGCAACATACTTGTCAGAGTTATCTAGAATTGTAGATATGGTATTTTTGCAAGCTCGAGAATGCTTTTGACTACTCTTGATTTCATAGATAACATCGTTGTGTTTGAAGTAGAGTGTTGGATGATAAGTGGAATCGATTGCTTCCATGTTATAAATCCAACAACGGCCCATAATCCTGAGATAATAAGATTTGGCGTTGAACATATTAAAGACAACGTCGATTGTGGTTGGTCCTGCGGTAATAGGTAAGATGATCATCCCTACTCACTCTTCTTTAGAACCATTTAATCTACTGATATCGGTGTCGCTTTGAATGACTTGATCGGCCAATCCCATTTGGTCGATAGTGTTTTAAAAGAGAATCTCAATACCATTGCCAGTATCGATCATCATTGTGTGCATAACAAACTTCTTTATTTTGATCATTATGACTAATGCAACATGATGTGGAAATTTTTTATAGCTAGTATCGCAATCTTCAAATCATATCCCGAGCCGGCGATTGCTCGGCTCAGGTAGAAGTTTGGCTTCATTGTCTTAATGTGTGAGATCACAGTATTCTGATAGTCCCCTGTGCTTGAATCTGTTAGAGTTGGTGATCTGATTGATCTCGATCATGTTGTTATGGCGCATATGGTAAAAATGCTTCTCCTCAGCTTGATCTTTGACCTGAACAACTTCAAGCTGCTTCTTATAGCTGTCATCTGTGTATGATTCCAGGTCAACAATATATTCGAACATCCATCCTTCCCTAAAAATGTACTCAAGCAACCTCTGTAAAGCATAGCAATCATCAGTAGAATGATGGTTTACCTTATGGTGCATGCAGTACGATTGAGTCTCGATTGGTTTTAATGGTTGGGAGAGATGATAGAGCTTATCCTTTGTGAGGATTAGAAAAATTATAGAGATAAGAACGTTCATCTTTGGGAGGACCGGTTTGACTTGTGATCCGCCTTTGGTACGCTTTTGGTCACCCTGATCCTCCTTTGATTCAGTATTTTGATTTGATGTCCTTTTTGTGAAAAGGACAGATTTAGCAGATTTATGCATTTGGACATCATCATTTCCAGGTCGACGTAACTATTGACCTTGGTGATCATATCCTCCAAGGTCACAGGTTTGTTGAGGAAGAGGTGCTCTTTGGCTTTGCATTCGAGCTAGAGTGCGTTGATGAAAGCAGTAACAACTATTTTTTGATCGAGATCGTCTACTTTACGCGCGAGCTCAAAGAACGTCATTGCAAATGCCACGAGCTTCTCTCTGTGAGACTGCTTGAGACTGATAAGAGAATACAAATTTCCTTCTATGTCTCGGTTGTGAGCATACATCTTGAAGAATTGCTTCTGCAGCTGGTCAAATGTGTATATGGAGTCTTCAGACAAAGAGTGGAACTATTGGAGTGGTTCCTCCTGCAGACTTGTGATGAACAAACGGTAGAGAATGTGGTTGAGATTAGAGTACAACCCCAATGAATCACAGTATTGTTGAATGTGCTCCTTTGGATCAGTACCCTTGTATTTGCAAATTTTTGGAGTATGAAAACCTTTTGGAATATTCATATCGAATTGTTCTTTGGCAATTGGACTTTCTTATAATTTGGTAAGGTCGTTGGTAGTGCTAAGAACTTATGCTTCGATCAGCTCCTTAATACACTGGTCCATATGCTCTTGTGTGACACAGTGACGGGGTCGGTTGAGTGGCTTAACGAGGAGGTTACGGATTATGAGTACCTAATACCTTCACTCAAATGATCTTGTACTAGAACTCGAGGTTGAGGTCTTTGTTCTTCCTCTGGATGTATGGAACAACGTTGACTTCGACTAATCTCAGACTGAACCTCTCCCCCCAAATAAATTGAAGGTTGAGGTTCATTCCAAATATGTCTGGAAATAGCTTTGCTGCTGGCTTCTTGAGGTCCCAATCTTTCCCGCGCAGAAACCTAAGAGACTTCTAGTACCTGATCATGATCTAGTATTAGAGGAGCCTACTGAGTATCTTGCATAGCTTGCAAGGCTGTCTGTATTGTTGTTATTTAATCTTCATGTTGTTTGAGCACTGTCAAACGAGCTTGTCGTTCAGCGTCGAGCTCTTTCTCACGGAGCTCTCGGTCGCGAGTTAATTGTTGTTCGAGCTCACTACGTTTCTCCATTTCAGTATTGAGATTCGCTCGTAGCTCTGTAAGTTGTTCCAGCTCAACTGAGAGATCGAACTGGACTCCGGTAACTGGTCGCCTGGATGTTTTAGGATATCGGGGAAAGAATCTCTTTCCCACAGACGGTATCAAATGTAATACCATAATTCCGAGTGCTCGAAGTGGCCTAGAATTAGCCCTTACACCAATGTACCTGTGACAAATATTTAATTGAAAACAAGAAAAGACATAGGTGTTTAGCATAAAAGGCCCATGAATAGGTTAAAAACCACGACCTCGTGTTGAGGGTTTTTATAATAGTGACGTTTATTGCTTGAGGCTGATGATATCTTATTACAAATTTCTTCTAGACTTAGAAATGCTTGATCTTGTGAATAAGAAGTTTGAAATTTTAAGAATCTTAGAAAATATAGTTTTCTTGGTGATTTCTCGTAAAAAAAATTTCTCCTCTGTCTCTTCTAAAACTTTTTCTTTATATAAGCCTCTTCCGCAGTTCTTCATCTTGCTGTAGCACATTCTCCGAATAATGTGGTTAGTGGTTATTGATTGAGTAACTATTGAGTTCGTGAGAGACAGGTGGTTTTGACTTGTTCAAGTTTTCAGTTTGAGCCGACCCACGATCTTCAACAGTTCATAAAGTATGTGGCAATGTTGACTGGAGAAGTCATGTGGAGAATGTGTGAGTCTGACATGGAGGTAATTCGAATTGGAGATAGCTCGATTTTAGGTAAGATCGAGGGATAGGCCCCTACAATAGTGGTTCAGTAAAAAAATTTCTTTTATTGATTCACAATGCTTCTGTTACAATTTAGCTAAGTATTTGTAGCCGTCTTCTACTGTAGAAGACTAATTTCTCTGTGTTTCAAGGGTTCGATAACGATTCTTTATCTTTCGTTATGAGATAGTAGGATCATTTATATGTTTTGTCATATACGATGTATGGTCCTTCCTAAGATTTAGCCAATTATCTTGCATTTTGAGATTTCGAGGAGGGGGTGACTCTTCGAAGGACCAAGTCTCTGATTGTGAAACTTCTAGGATGAACCCTTTTTGTTGTATAATTTCTTTAGTGAGTTGTGGTATCGACCAAGGTTAGCCAGGGCTCTGCCTCGGGAATCATCGATCCATAGCAGGTTACATACGAGTTGAAACTCGTTTTCTTTATCTGGATGTTCAGGGTCTCTTGTTGGGACTTCAAACTGAGTTGACAGGATTTCTTCAGTTTCGTATGCAAGTAGAAAATGAGTAAAGGAAATTGCTTTTCTTAGTGTTGTGCAATAATCCCAGAGGGCGTGTTGTAGCCCTTATACCCATCGTCTTTTCTTGTTGTCGACACGTTTCTTAAGGCCATCGACTATGGTTTTGTTAATAGTTTCGACCTGGCCATTACCTTGTGGGTAGTAAGTCATGGAGGGATAAAGGATAATGTTGTAGTTCTTCAAGAATGTTGTTACCCAGTTTCCCATAAACTGTAGTGCATTGTCACAGCGGATCATGTGAGGGCATCAAAATCGTGTAATTATGTTCCCCCACAAGAACTTAATTGCTTCTTCTCCATTTGTTCTACATAACGGTACTGCTTCAACCTATTGAGTGAAGTAGTTCGTGGTCACAAGGACATGTTCTCTCTTACCCGAAGCTCTAGGAAACAGGCTACCAGATCGATGGACCATCGTTTAAATTACCAAAAAACTTGGCTGCAGTAGAGGTCTTATGAAGGGCCCTTGATGTCGTGGCCATATTGATGGTACTTATCGTAATGCTTCACGTATTCTTAGCCTGTTTCTTTATATTCATCCAAAATAATCCTTGTGTTAGTGCGCGTAGCTCCATTGATCTTCCTGCGGTATGTGAGTTGCAATTATCTTCGTGCAACTATGTAATGATGGTTGAAGCTTCTTGTTGAGATATGCATTTGTGGTGTACCCCGTTTGGGGTCCTTTGGTACTGTTTGCTTTGAAGGATGGAGTATCTTTGGTAATTTTCCAATAGTGAGCATTTTACCTTCGGGTCAGTAGGTAGGGTTTTGTTGTTAAAATACGCTAGGAAATGGGTCTGCCAGTCTTCGAAATTGATACTATCGCCCCCAGTATTGATGGTATTAATTTCCATCCAGTCAATACTTGGGCATTCGGGTACTTTGATGTCGAGTTTTCTAGGTTTGGACAAGCAATGTAGGCGAGAGTGTCGGTGTGTCTATTTTTTCCACGAGGGTAATGTGTTATCGAAGAACGTTCAGGGAAATGACCCATGTGTTGGCGAACGAGCTCTACATATTCGGCCATTCGACCGTTCGTCTAGTTTTTTCTGGTATAATGTCTTTGGACCAGCTGTGAGTCCGTAAAGACAACTAACTTGGGTACGCCCAGTTCGAGGGCCATATCAAAACCATCAATTAATACTTTGTATTCTTCTTCGTTGTTGGTACATTTAAAGTTTAACTTGATTGTCTTTTCTAGATAATCATTAGATGATGTGACAAGGATGATACCTATTCTGAAACCATTTGGGCCACCTGAGCCATCGGTGAATAGTTTCCAACCTATGTTAGGGTTCCATGGGTCTATTTGTTCGGTTTGTTCGTCTAGGATTTAATCTTCGTGCTCTTCCCACTTAGCATCTTCTACGGGGAAATCGTCCAAAAAAACTATAACTGCTTATCCTTTCTGACATATCAGCTTCTCGAAGGTGATGTCATGTTCGCCGAGGTAGACGGACCATTGTTGTACCCGTCTGGATTTATCTTTTTTGGCAAGGACTTATCGAATAGGGGTAGCTCGTGATCAACCTTCTTTTATGTGCTTGGAAGTATGGTTTGAGCTTTCAGGAAGTATAGTTTTTTGAGTTTCATATATCTAGTTTCGGCCGAGATCAAAGTTTTGTTGATAAAGTATAACAGTTTTTCAATTCCTTATATCCGTATGAGGACCGAACTTAAGGATTTGTATGTGACCATGAGATAGAGAGAAAGTAGTTCACCTTCGACTGGTGTACTTAATATTAGTGGTTGACCGAGGTAAGTCTCGAGTTTGAGAAAAACTTGTTCGCATTCTACTGTCCAATCAATTTCTGGGTTTCTATCCCTGGTTTTGTAGGCCCCCTGACTTCAGAGGAGGGAGAATAACCAGGAGCACATGTCCAATGATTTGAAAATAAATTGATTGAGGGCGGCAATTTTTCCAGTGACCTTCTGTATGTCTTTCTTTGTTCGCATTCTACTATCCAATCAATGTCAGGGTTTTTATTCCTGGTTTTGTGGGCCACCTGACTTCGGAGGAGGGAGCATAACCAGGAGCACATGTCCGATGATTTGAAAATAAATTGATTGAGGGCGGCAATTTTTCCAGCGACCTTCTGTATGTCTTTCTTCATTCGGGGAGATGGCATATTGATGAGGGCTCAGATTTGCATAAGATTGATCTCAGCACCCCTCTTACTGATGAGGTGGCTAAGGAATTTGCCTGAAGAAATACTGAACTGGCAGTTATCAGAGTTTAAATTAATTTTGTATGATCGAAGTATATAAAAATCTTTGGTCAAGTCTTGGATATGGGTGTTTTTATGTAGACTCTTACAAAGAATGTCATCGATATAGACATCGACTAATTTTCCAATAATGGTTTGAACATGGTGGTAACCAAGTCTTTGGCAGGTTGCGCCAGCATTTTTAAGCACGAAGGGCATGATATTGAAACAATATAGGCCTTACTCTATAATAAATGATATTCTGATTTAATCTTCAGGCATAAGGGGTACCTGGTTGTAACCTGATGCGGCATCCATCAGCGAGAGGCGTTTGTGCCATGCTGTTACATCGAGGAGCACTGTAATAATGGGGAGGGGAAAACTGTATTTTGGGGTATGTTTAATGAGGTCGATAAAGTCGACGCAGACTCTAATTTTTCTATTCCTTTTGGAAACCGCCACGATATTCAATATCCAGTCTGCGTACTTAACCTCGCAGATAAAACCTACTGCTAGAAGTTTATCGACTTCAAGATTAACCATATCTCGAATCCTCGAGGCTAAGGTTCATTTCTTTTGATTGACTGTTGTACACTTGGGTATTAGGTTAATTTGGTGACAGGCGAGGGTAGGGTCGGCTCGTGGCATCACGTAGAATGTCCAGGCGAAGACGTCTCTATTGGATCGAAGGAAAATTGTCAGCCGTTATTTATCTTCGTCAGTCATGGAACTTCCAATGAACGTTCCTTGTCTGGGGCCATCGAGTTTGATATATATTATGGACTTGATGGTTGATGATTCAATGGGGATAGTTAAAGGTTCGGTGAGGAAAATTTGTTGTGATTGTTATGGCCTGACCAATTTTTGGGTTAAATCGATTCTTGGGTGTTAGCATGATTGTACTAGCCGTTGGGACCCTTTCATGTCCCAGGTTCTGCTCGGGGTAGTGAAACGCAATATTTGGTAGTAGGTCGATGGTATTGCCTTCATGACATGCAGCCAATCCCACCTCAAGATGTCGAGGTATTCTGACCTCTTGTCGATGTCCAAAAGGCTGGTTTATAACACCATCGGGTCGGCGGTGACAAGGAGGATTATTCATCCGTCTAACTACCACCTCTGTGGAGGTATTAAAACCTTTAACTTCGATGTTGTCTAGGGTTATGCGGTCTATCATTTGCATTATTTTGACAGTTGGAAAAAAGGACATCGGCTGCGCTTCCGGTATTGATAAACATAATGTGCATGATGATGGGTTCCATCTTTACCATGATAACCAATGGATCTGAGTGGGAAAATCTAACATAAGAGATGTTACAGTCGATAAAGGATATACCTTTGGGTCGCGGATGCTGGCAGGTTTCGGGCAAAAGGCCTAGTAGTTTTTGTTAGTAGGTAAGTTTGCAGTAGTCTTCTACTCTTTTCCTCTTGCTTTGAGTATGACCATTGTCAATGTTATTGACTTTGATCATGTTAGCTTGGAAGATATGCACTTTGTTTATTCCTGTGTTTGGGGTTGCCTAACTTTTGAGATATGACCAATAGAGATAACTTGGGATGTCAGCAACATAATAGTGCAGTCATCCTGCTTTTAGTATCCTTTAAAGCGACTATTGTGGAGTGTAACATTTATTTGATAGATGGCAATTGCATTTATGGTTCTAACAATATGGCTCGTCTTTTCTGACTTTGATTGTGTATGGTGTTTGCTATATTGGGTCGGCTTAGGTGATGGGCTGAATAGTGTTGATGGAGACATCAAATTTGGCTAGGACTGACATCGGACATTTCTTTCACAGTCTATCTGATTGTTCATCGTGATTGCTGCATTTCTGGTTATAAATGGGAGTGACTATGGTTGTATTCCTCTATCGAGGTTTGTTGTGATTGTTGGTTTGGGTTTATCCCTGTCGATCCTTTTCATAGATACGCTTGAGGTCAATATAGCAGTTGACCTTGGACAACATTTATTCTAGTGTTTTGGGTTTATGGATGACGATGTGCTCCCTGACCCGGATGTGGTCAGGTAGGGAATTAGAGTATGCTAAAACTTCATTGGCGCAATCAAGGTTCTCGATTTTGTGGGATTTATCTAAGAATTGTCTGGTGAAGGCTTCGAGTGTTTCCACTTGTGTCTTTCAAATGTTAAAAAGGGCATTGAATCTGACTTCTCGGTCCTTATTAAATACAAAGTGGGATATGAACAAGCTAGACAAATCCTCAAAGCTTCAGAAAGAACCGTTGGGTATGCTATGATACGACTTGAGTGGGTTGTCTACAAGGCTGGTAAGGAACATTCAACAAAAGATGTGATCGGCCAACGAGTGGAGGCTTAACGAGTTTTAGAACTGATGTGGGACTACGGGTCTATGTTGCGGCTTTTGTAGATTTTAGGGATATGGAAATTTAAAGAAATCTCGATAGTTAAAAGCTCTATGCGGAGTGGGTTACTAAGTTTGTTCCAAGAGTTTGGGATTAGGCTCAAACTGATGTGGATAATGGCTTTGATTTGCTAGTCGAGCTCATGTTATGTAAGGTAAGCAGCTTGAGGGGGAGAATAGTATGTTTGAGGTTTAGGCAGTTTCGGGCTAGGGGTATGCTCTGCACTGCTTTCCCCTAGCCGTTCTTGGGTTGGTCTCCGAATGGGGGGTCTGGATGTTTGTAGTGTGGAGTCGCTTGAATCTTCTAAAACAGGGATGCCTAAGTGGATGGAAACTTCAAGTATGGGATTAGCGATACCTTCG
Organism: Kingdonia uniflora; assembly: GCA_014058105.1. Classification (NCBI taxonomy): domain Eukaryota; kingdom Viridiplantae; phylum Streptophyta; class Magnoliopsida; order Ranunculales; family Circaeasteraceae; genus Kingdonia; species Kingdonia uniflora. The sequence continues at coordinate 727,000 of JACGCM010000604.1, forward strand.
GCACCTAGATGGACCGGGGGTGCCTTCGTGTGGGGTTGAGGGACTAAATGCGCACAAATGGATTTGCGCAAAGGGATTGAAGCTCAGGAGTGTACAAGGGCATCCAGTGTTCAAGCCAACTGCAGACCCCAAACAGAGTTGTGAAGCTCGTTGAAGTCTCCATGATGAATTTCTATTTCTTTAACTTGACACTAGCATTCGGCTCTGAGTTCCATCGGTGGGCTTCGCGATCATGGTAAAGTTGGTTTGTATAGTGCTCTTCAGCCTGAGTAAATTTCTCATGCACCAGGGCCAACTAAACGATGATGTCGTTGGCCGAAACTCTGAATATGGCTGAGGTAGATTGAAGGATAGGAGCCATTAGAAATGTGTTCGTGTCATAAAGTTGGAGAAAAATAAGGATTATAGCACAGACGACTCCGAATATAGGGGAGTAATCTCGTAGAGCATCCTGTTGACTGTCTCGGTGCTGTCCTGTAGGCCCACAAGACATGTGGTAATTCCCTAATCTAATTTCCTTATTTCTCTGTCCCTAACTGTTTCTTGAAGACTTCAACTAAGGTCTTGTTCGTGATTTCGGCCTGCCAGTTTCCTTGTGGGTAGCATGGGACTGATGGTGAGTAGATGATATTACATTTATTCATAAAGTTGACCACTATAGGGGACTAATCTCGTAGAGGGGAGATTAAACTCTTACACCACTATGTTTATGCTCAACTAAGGGTTTTAACAAGTATACTAAATAGAAATAAGGAAAACTTATAATAGACATACCTACGAGGAGTCCAAGAATGGGATTTCCCCACAACCTCTAGTGAGAATTTTTAAGGTAAGATGGTATAAATGAATGAGATTACAAATAAAAGTTCAACTAGACTGAATCTTCAAGCTTTAGAAGGTGCTTGAAGGCTATCAGAGCTTTTCTAGAATCTTCTTTGGGAAAATCTCTCAACCCATTTTTTGATAGCATTTATTTCCTATTTATAGAAAATAGGAAAGGTGACGTCACCATAGAGAGGTTAAATTACAAATGTATCCTTATTTATAGTTATTCTGTACTGAAGTAGGCTCTGCCAGAATTATTTGCTGGGTTATTTGTCTTTGACCGGGGCTGAGCTGGACTGAAGCATAGTCGAAGCTTAAGTGGACTCGATGGTACATTTGTTGCAATTTTGATTGGTTTGTAAGTACAGTAGACTTTGAAATTCTCGGGAGTCTTCGAATATTCAGTTCGTTCTTGAAGGCTGCGAGTAGGCTACTACAACTACCTTTTCTCCAATGAACTGTGGCCCATTATCAATTCATATTCGATGTGGGTAACAAACCTCATGATAATATTTTCCCAAATTAACTTGAAAACTTCTTCTTCTCTAGTTCAACAAAGTGGTACCGCTTCAACCCATTTCGTAAAATAATCGGTTGTCACAAGGAGGAATTCATCTTTCCCGGTATATTGGGAAACTTTCCAGCCAGGTCGAGATCCCACCGTTTGTCTATTTCTTAAACAAGCAGGGACTCTTATTTTTTGTTCGTTTCCTTGACAAGCATCACACTTTATTTAGTACTCTTCTGCCTATATTCTCATTTTCAGCTAGAATACTCCTTGCGTGATAACTCTATTTGCCCACAAGCGTTATGCGGCATGAGATCCGCATGTTCCTTTATACAACTTTTTTAACATTCTATCAGCATCCTTCTGTAAAAGGCACATCAAATATGGCCCAGAGATTAATCTATTGTATAATATACTCTTTATCATTATATAATGTTTTGAATTTTCGATTAATTTACTTTTCTCCTTTGGATCATCTGGATGGTCGCCATCACATTTATTATTTGGGCCCAGATATTTTAGGAAGGGCTTCCTTTAATCATCTTCCACATCTGCATCGCCCCTAGTATTAATTGCGCATATCGCAGGATCGATGCTGGGGATTGATACTGTTAGAGTTACATCTAATATTTGGGCATTTAATCTTTACCCTTTTTTAGGTTTCTGTATATATACTTCTCTGTAATGAATCTTGTTTCTATAACTTTGATAAAGGATACGATTGTTATTATAGTATCAAGCCAAGATTAAAACTTTTGCACATCTGATTTGGTTGGAGATCTCTTTTTTTTTCTCTCTCTCTCTTTCTCTCTACAAGATCTTTAATTTTTCTTTCTTTTACTTTTCAAATCTGATTGGCGGTTTTTTAAAGCCCTAGAATCTTAGTATTTTTTTTTTGAAGTCTGGTTGCAAAAAAAATTTGCTTCAAGATCAGAAGATTGGGTTGAATCGCATTGCATCTCTCTTCTACATTGTGTGCTGATTTTTCTTATAGTTACTTTGCTGATTTTTCTAAGACTTTGTATCTTTCTCTTTGAAGTGGTTTGTAGATTTCTACTTGAAGTTGTTTTATCGATTCAATTTGGTAGTTGGTGGTAATCTATCTTCGATCTCATTGATTTGGTATTTTGGATTTGGGATTTTGTTCCAAATAGTTATTTGTTTATTTTGACTGCTACTTGCAAAGATTGTCTTCATGCTATTGGTACGAAATTATCGGGTGATAATTATGTTTATTCGGCATATGTTATGAAAAACTTTTTAATGGGTAGAGAGATGTGGGGTTATGTGTCTGGGACCAAGGAAGCTCTAGCTAACACTAAAGCGAAGAATTATGCATTGCTATTTTCTGTTTGGGAAATTAATAATTGCAAGATTATTAATTAGATAAACAACTCTGTTGATTAATCTATTGGAGTGCATCTAGCTAAGTTGGATACAGATAAAGAAATTTGGGATTATCTTAAAAAGTTGTATGTACAGTCCAACTTTGTTAAAAGATATTAGCTGGAATCAGACATTCGGTCAGCTCTACAAGGGGAGAAAAATATACAAGAATTTTACCGTACCACTATAGTTATGCCATCTAAGATAATCACTGAAAAACAAAATGTCCTTTGTTATTGAATAGGGGACAACAAACTTTAAAGCAAAGGGATTATCGTACCACTATAGTTATACCATCTAAGAATTGATCACCTTTCCCAGCTCAATCATAATCTTCCATTGCTGAGCAGTTATAAAAACTTCTTTCTCCCCATACCGCAGCCATTGCAGTCTCTCCATTTATAGGTTTTACCTCTTCAGTTTCATCAGATATATCTCATTCCACTTAGATTTTTGATTATGGTGCTACAAATCATATGGCTAATGATTCTTCTTTATTCACATCTCTTATGTATTTTCCTTCCTCTTTTCCAATTTTAACTGCCAATGGCACTCCTATGTCATTGGTAGGTATTGGCTCTATTATTTCTTCTAACTTATCTCTTTTTTATGTATATAGTATTCCTCAACTTGCTGTGAATTTAATATCTTTTAATCAATTATTTGACTTCTGATATTTTAATTTGCTTTCTTCTACTCGTTGTTTTTTGCAGGATCGTCATTCCCCGAAGCTGGTTGGATATGAAGTAGAGAGGTAAGACTATATGTGTTAGAAATGTTCAATATCCCAGATATTGTTGCTTCTGCATCCTCTGAGACCTTTCTTCTTTTCGTTTGAGTCCTAAGCCATCTAGTTTTTATTTATGGCATTCTCGTCTTGGACATGTTTCTAGTTCTTGGTTAAAATACTTAATTGCTTCTAAAGTTTTGGGGAATTTACCTAATCATGATATTTTTTATTATAGCGATTATAAACTAGCAAAATTTTCTGCATTACCTTTTAATAAAAGTACATATGTTTCTCTTGCACCTTTAAACTTAAGTTATTCTGATGCTTAGGGACCTGCTCCTATTCCTACTAAAGGAGGGTCAAAGTATTATGTTTCATTTATAGATGACTATTCCCGATATTGTTGGGTTTGTCTTATGACTTGTCGTTCTGAGTTCTTGTCTATTTTGAAGTCCTTTTATTTTAATGATTTGGACACAATACTCTTGTACTATTAAATATTTTCGATGTGATTTGGGTAGCGAATATACGTCTCATCATTTTTATGATTTTCTAGTCTCTAATGGGATAATACAATAATCTTCTTGTACTAACATGCCTTAAGATAATGGTGTTACTGAGCATAAACATCGACACATCATTAATAATGCTCGATCTCTTTTGTTATCTACTAATGTTCCAAGTGCATTTTTGGGTGAAGCAGTTCTTATTGCTATCAATTTAATTAACCGAATTCCAACTGCTCTTATGTCTGGTAAATCACCTTTTGATAGAATGTGTGGCAAGCTTCCAGATTATTTTTCTTTAAAGGTTTTCGGTTGTACTTATTTTGTTCTTTGTCCCAAAGTTGAGCGTTCAAAATTATCTGCTCGTTCTGCAATGTGTGTGCTTCTGGGTTACGATGAAAGACAAAAGGGATATCGTTGTTATGATCCTATTGCACATAAATTATATGTCTCTCGTGATGTAGTTTTTCTTGAGCATATTCCTTTCTTTTCCATTCCTGCGAGTTCTAGTATATTGAGTAAGTCTGATCTTTTTATATTGACCCGTTTCCTGATTATGAGTCTAGTCAACCTTATGCTCATAAGTTACCTTCTATAGTTGCTCGTCCACCGATTATTCATCCTTTCTCTCGTCGAGGAAAGGATGTTTCTTGTGCAGGTACTTCTCTATCTCTCGTGGCAGACTCTCAAACAGTTTTTGGTAATGTGGAAACTCATTACCCGCCTCGCCATCATAAGCCTCCTAATTATTTTGGTTTCTCTAATTCTTATTATTGTATTAATCTTTCTTTCTTTTTAGCATATTTCTACTTTCTCTCTCTGAGCCTATCTCATATAAGGAGGTTATTCTTGATCCTCATTAGTAACAGGCTATCGATGAAGAATTTATTGCTTTGCATAAGACTAGTAGATAGGAATTGGTTCTTTTGCCTTGCAGTAAAACTGCAGTTGGGTGTCGATGGGTTTATAAATAAAAACTAAGTCTAATAGATTCGTAGAGTGCTATAAAGCTAAATTAGTTGCAAAGGTATTTGTACAAAAAAATTAGATTGATTATGAGGAAAATTTTACTCCTGCTGCCAAAATGATGACCATTCGCACCTTGATTGTCGCTGCATTTATTTGTAAGTGAGTTTTGTCACAAGTGGATGTGAAAAATGTTTTTCTTAATGGAGACTTAAATGAGGAAGTTTACATGGCTCCTCCTCCAAGTATTTCCCACAATCCTGGGGAGGTGTGTAGACTTCGGAAGGCATTGTATGGTCTCAAACAAACTCTTCAAGTTTAGTACGAAAAGTTCTCTGCTGTGATGGCCGCACTTGGTTTTTGTACTACCATTCATGATCCAGCTTTGTTCATTTGCTCAGCTTCAAATAGACATATTTTTCTTCTTTTATATGTGGATGACATGATTTTGATGAGTGACGATAATAATAGTATTGTTTCCTTGAAGTTAAAGTTGCAACAAAAATTTGAGATGAAGGATCTAGGGTTTCTTCATTATTTTCTTGGCATTGAAGTAGCCTATTCTTCCAGAGGATATCATATTTCTTAGTCAAAGTATAAGGCAAATGTTATCTCCCGAGCTTGTCTTGCTGATTCGTGGATCGTTGAGACTCCTCCATAACTGAATAATCACTATACTTCTTCTAATAGTGTTCTTTTAAATGATCCTACCTTATATCGAGCTATTGTTAGAAATTTAGTATATCTTACAATCACAAGGCCTGATATTTCTTATTCATTTTATATTGTTAGTCAATTTGTCTCTTCTCCCACTATTGTTTACTGGTCAACAGTTCTTCGTATTTTATGTAATCTTCATGGTATATTATATCAGACTTTGTTACTTCCTTCAATATCTGCTTTAGAAATTTGGGCCTTCTCTTACGCTGATTTGGTTGGTGATCCCATGGATCATATGTTTACACTAGTTTTAGTATTTTTCTAGGCGACTCTCTCATTTCCTGGATAAGTAAAAAGTAAGATATATTTTCTCGTTCTTCTACTGAAGCTTAGTATCGTGCAATGGCTTTGATGACTACTAATATAGTTTGTTTACGTTGGTTCCTTTATGATTTGGGCATTTTTCTTCCTTCTCCTACACCTATGTATTGTGATAACAAGAGTGTTATTCATATTGTACATAATTCTGTGTTGTATGAACGTGCCAAGCATATCAAGATTGATTACCATATTACGTGTCATCATTTAGAGCATGATACAATCTATTTTCCATTTGTCACTTCTACTATGTAGTTGGCTGATTTCTTCACAAAGTCTCATACTATTTCGCGCTTCCATTTTCTTCTTGGCAAACTCTTCATGCTTCTCACTAGTACCTTTGTGTATTTAGGGGGGGGGGGTGTCAGAGTTACATCTTCTACTATGCAGTTGGCTGAATTCTTTACAAAGTCTCATACTGTTTTGCGCTTCCATTTTCTTCTTGGCAAAATCTTCATGCTACTCACTAGTACCTTTGTGTATTTAAGGGGGGGGGGGGGGAGGTTGTTAGAGTTACATCTATTATAAGGGCAGTTTAATCTTTCCCCTTTTTTAGGATTTTGTATATATACTTTCTCTGTAGTGAATCTGGTTTTTATAACTTTGATAAATGATACAATTATTATCATATACCACTTCAATCTTGAGATACCTAGCTTCTGTACCAAACACACCAACAAAGTAAGCTAATGAGTCAGCGTGTCAATTCTCCCTATGTGCTAAATATTTTAGTGTTGCTTTTTTGAATTTGCTCATTCTATCGACCACCACAACTGAATAATCAGCCCCCTTCCCATTCTTTTTGTACAATTTAGAGTAGTGGAAAACTATAAGCAATGAATCGGTGTATACCGATATTTTAAGTACTCTGATATCTAATGCCATATATAATCTGTGGATTATAGCCATGTATTTTGTGAGATTGTTGGAGGCTTCGAAATTGAGTCTTATTAATTTTTTTAATTTGGTCGTTAGACAGACTGATTAGAATGATTCCCACTCGCTGATCCATTTTTAAGAAGTTTCCAGCCATCTCTAATTACCCATTCTGCCTTTTTATCAAATAGTTTATGAAGTGGCTCAATTTCCCATTCTTCTGTTATTTCAAGGTTATGGTTTTCCCAATCTAAGTCTTCGACTAGGAAGTCAGCTAAAAAATTAGGTGTAACCAATCCTTTCTTCGATGTTCTCTACTTGAATCAAATGTCATGCTCCCCCAAATTTACTGACCATTGTTGTACCCGACGCATTTTCTCTATTTTCATCAACACCCTCCATAGGGGGTAGTTCATCATAACTTTTAGTGAGTGAGCTTGGAAGTATTATTTCTATTTCTGTGATGTATATACGGGTATAAGGAGTTTATCAATTTTGGAATATCTTGTCTCTGCTGGAGTAAGCGCCTTGCTTATAAATTATATCAGTTTTTTATCTTCCTTTCAAATCGTATCAGAACCGAGCTCAAAGAATTTTTTATTACTGCTAGATAGACCATCAACTCTTCGCCTTTCATTGGTGTACTCATTACAGGAAGTTTCCCAATGTACGTCTTCAACTATTAGAAAACGGTCTCGCATTCTTCCGACCAATTGATATCCTCGTTCTACTTTCCATTTACCCATCTTGTGGATCTGCATAGTAGTAGAAACAACCATATGCAGCGATCAGAAGATTTCAAAATGAACATGTTTATTGTGACGATCTTGCCAGCTTGCTTTTGTAAGTCCTTATTAGTCTTTGACGACGGCATGGATATCAAAGCTTGAATATGATCTGGGTTCTGCCTTTATCCCCTTCTAACTAATTTGGTGTCCAAAGAATTTTCTAGATTGGACTCTGAATTGACACTTGTCTGGATTGAGCTTCATTCTGTATGACCGCAGAATATTAAAGATAGTCCCAAGGTTTGATAGATCATCTTCTTTCCTTAACTCTTGGTGAGCATGTCATCAATGTATACTTCCATGATATTTTCCAAATGTTCTTTGAACATACTTTTACTAACCGTTTGTAAGTTACTCTAGCGCTCTTTAGCCTGAATGACATGACTTTGTAACAACCTCTCTCCGTAATGAATGTGGTTTTCTCCTAATCTTTCGATAAGAATGGTATTTGATTATATTCTGATACGGCATCTATCATTCATAATAGCTCATGTCCCGTGAATGATTGGCAGTGGAAAACTATCCTTCGGCATGTGTTTGTTTAGATCGGTGAAATCTATATAAATGCAAACTTTTTGATTCTTCTTCGGAACTGCTATGTTATTTAAGATCCAATCTGGATATTTGACTTCTCTGATGAAACCCACTTTGATTAGCTTATCAACTTCTTTGTTTACCTCATATTTGAGTCGAACAGTAACCTAGCCTCTTTTTCCATTAATATAAAATCTTGGCATTGCGTCAACCTCCTTCTCTTGAACCTGGCCGAATTATTAATCAGATATATTTCAATCATGTGATTGAGGTGGAGATGATAGAGATGCTTCCTCAGGTTCTCCTTCAACTTGAATAATATCTATATTATTCTTGTAGCTCCCGTTTTTGAACCATTCTAGATTGATAATATATTCATGCATTCTTCTATCTTTCAGGATATATTCCATCAGTCTTTAAAAAATGTAACATCTGTCGGTGTCATAATGCTTTACCTTATGATGTTTGCAGTATGGTTTTCCTTCAATGTGTGATAAATTTTAGAGAGTTTAGCATTCAGCTTTGGAAGGACGGGTTTTGGGAGTAAGTTTCCTTTTCGGGCCTTGCCTTTGTCTGTTTTGGCCCTTTTTTGTCATCTCGTTCATCATTAATTTGATTAGTGCTTCTTTCTGTGCTGGGACCTTTCATGGCCATGACGTTTTTAGTAAATTTATGCCTCTCGACCATCATCATTTTTAGGTTGATATACCCATTTTTTGTTGAAGCAATTCATTTAGTATTCACCATGATCGTTACCTTTGGTTTCCGTGGAAAGTATCATTTCCTACAGTCTCTTACAATAAATGTACCTAGAACACAGAAAATTGTAAACAAGCAATTTAATGGCACGGGATTAGCGTGGAAACCTCTGAATGGGTAAAAACCACGATCTAAGTTCATGGATTTAGAAAAATTGCTTTATTGCTTGAATATTATAAGTTATAAAGGTCAATGCTCTAGAAATTAAGTAAAATGTTTTTTTATCTCTAAAAACATGTCACTATTATCTCTCATTAATGACCTATTAATAGTATTCCATCCTAGATTATGGATAGCAACACATTCTTCGTGAATAGTGGAAGGAGTGGTAAAGCTTTCGGTTGTAGTTCCTATAGCTATTATTTTGTGGGGCAGGTTTCCTTGACTTATTCTTCATTGCTCTCTAAAGATTCGATTTACGCTAGCTGCTAGTTTGTAGGATAGGTGTCAGCGTCGTTAGGACGTATGCTCTTTAAGTTTTACATAAGACTGGTATGCTGGTATATTGTTACAGTAGCTCGAGGGATAGGTCCCTACAGTAGGCTGAAGAGAAAAGTCTTTGAACATCATCAAAATTTGTTTCTTGGCGTGTTTCTTTATCTCAACGTCCATTGAAATGTATGGTTTGATCGGAACAAGTGGTCCTAATATCCCTGTAGGGTATCAACATCGGGTTCCGTCCAAGTGCAATTTTTATGTTCGTATCTACCATACCAAGTTTCTTATAGATAAGAACTACTACTGCTTCTAAAAGAAGGATATCTAGGGAATAAAATACCCCCTCTGCCCATTTAGACCTTGGAAAGTTAATTTTTTTTATCTCAGTCCCCTTCAAGGCTGCCACTTTAAATATAGAGGTTGTGCAACTTAGAAAAATCATTTTATTGCCAAGATTGCTTAGTTCCGCCCAACTCATGTCAATCAAGTCGAGCTTGAAAATAAAAATTGGGGTACCCAAATGACCTACAAACACTGATATTATCTCCCCATCACAATATTACATTCAACAATTAACCAAGAACAAATTCTGGATCTGGGTCCTACTAGATTTGGGATAAATTCCCAAGTTTCCATCTATGGATTATAAACTCCAACCTTTCCATCATTATCCAAACAATAAAAACCATCTTTACTGAAAATTGGATTACAATGAGATGAATAAAAAAAGTACTATCAAATCTTTTTTCGGACCAAGTTTCTTATCCCATTCAATAAATATACATTTCGACAAAGCTGCTACTGGACTTTAGGTAGCCATAGGCAGAGCTAGGAATTGAGGTTTGGTGGAACAAAGTTAAGCGGAGTGGTTTTAAAGATAATTTTGGGGGTACGGGGGTGGAGGCCTCGAAATTTTTTAGGGTACTAAATAAAAACTCATCATAATGTTAAATTAAAATCCAATCTTCGTTAACAATTGGAATGTTTTATTTTTTTAAAATCAAGCTCATTATAAGAGTCAAATTGAAACCCTAACTTCATATGAAATGAAAGTAAAATAAAAAGATTAAAAAATAAAAAGCTTACCAAGAATTGAACCTTATGCAATAATGATTAATGCCAAGATTTTTAACCAATTGAGCTACTTCTATTTGATATTAAAACAATGAAGAACAATAATTATAGTATAATCATACTATAAATTTTTTAGCAACTAAATAGTTTTTTTTTCTTCCAAAATTCTTAGTCCCCCCCCCCCCCCCCCCCCCCCTGGGGTGTTTTATTTTTTAACAATCAAGCTCATTATAACAGTCAAATTGAAACACCAACTTCATGGGAAATGAAAATAAAATAAAAAGATCAAAAATAAAAAGCTTACCAAAAATTGAACCTTGTGCAATAATGATCAATGCCAAGATTCTTAACCAATTGAGCTACTTTTATTTGATATTAAAACAATGAAGAACAATAATTATAGTATAATCATACTATAATTTTTTTTCAAATTTTTTAGCAACTAAATAGTATTTTTTTTTCTTCCAAAATTCTTAGTCCCCCCCCCCCCCAATTTTCCCCTGCAGGTGGCCAATAACTATACAATCAAAGGAAGTTTGTAGGAATGAAAAAGATACACCTCTTGTCGGATCTATTACGACTGCGGCCACAACTTAAAAAAATTGAAAATATAAATATAAATACCTTGACCAACGGGCCACTAAGACCAATATAAGCACATTATAGAGCACTCCAGTCGCCTCTCCATATGTCAAAATTTAAAAGCTAAAATATGGGTATAAAAGCACTCTAGTCCCTCCCTCTTCTCTAGTATTTCCTCTATAGTGTGCAAAACCATGAATGAGCCAATATTGATGAGCTGTTGTGAAGTGTGCAACGTAAACAAGAGGTAAATTTTGTAGTATATAAGACTTGAGTTAAGTAATCTGAAACGACTAAAAAAGTTATTTCTCTTATTTGGTTAAAGAGAGATGTTTCGTGTCAATGGTAAGAACTTTCTTCTAATTAGAGGTAACAAGCACTAAGGTATGCACTAACGCGCCTGCTAGCCCGGCAATTGAGTTTTGGTGTAATCTTATTTATTGTCTTATATATATGCCCTCTTGTATGTTAAGATTACTTAGGAGATGAAATTGATTACAGAATTTTGAAGAAAGCAACCAAATGATACTTCATATGCTCACAGTGTAATCACTCTAGTTTTTTCTGTCTTCCTTAATTTGTACCTTGTAAGTTTTGATTCAACTAGTTTAGATACTGATGAAGTAAAACGCAAATCAAGTTTCTCTCTCAAATCGAGTAAAAAAAAGCGAAATTATACATGTTTGCCATCTTTTTGAACATCATTAACATGAATCAAGTTCAATATATAGGGCTAGTAAGGCCTGTTACACATACACCACTTGATATAAATAGCTTATTTTTCACACCCTTGGCAAGACCCTATTACATACACATTTATATGTCACTGCAAATGGTTAGAATATAGGGTGAACTGAAAGGATTCCTCAGTGAGTCTGTTGCCCTTGCTAATCTTCACTACAAGAATACTCTGCAATGGCCACTGCACTGGTCGTAGCAAAAGCCATTGGCCACCGTCTGAACCGTATACCTAGGGTCGTATCAATAAGTGGTGTGGCCAATGCTAAGACACGCAGTAAACTATGGCCAACACATTACTTTTAGCCACGGTCCATTTTGAAGCACGTTCATGGCCACTAATATACATTGGGTACGACCATCACCATGGCAAATGCTAACAATAAACCCCACCAGATCCGTGCCTAATACCTTTTAATTACAATGGCCTTACCCGTGGCTGTTACTTAATTTTAGCATCCCTGACATATAGTAATTTAGCATAATATCTGAAGCAATTTTATTTTCGAACCGTGAGCAGGTTGATAATATTAAGGAGAAGGAACATATTTACAAGGTGGGGACGACCTCCTACAGCCTACATGCAAACTGGGAGGGGTCTGAACACCAAAGGATAGCCACAAACAAGATTTCAAAATAGAACATAACTACTTACAAGTTCCAAAGACAAATCATCCTAATCAAGGATGAGTAAGAACTCATAAACCCACCAAACAGCAGAGCCACACCCAAGGGAAGACACTCTAATGAACAGAAAATGCCCAAGCACCAAAGCGCTAAAATGAAACTAGCACCAACGCAAAATGTTCAAAGCAGAAGCTTAAACTAGCCCGAACCTGACATACTCCCATCAGCCTATATACAGTCTTGTATCATGAAAACAATTTAGCCTTCAAATTGGACTTCTTGTAAATTAAGACAATATAATTGAACTATGAATTTAAAAAAAAATTAGACCACATAAGACAATGTAACTCTTATTGCCACTCTATTTTTATTTCGTATATTTTTCAACCACTAAACATTCTTGTTTTTTTAAAACTTTTAGTTTATCAGATACTACTACTCAAAATTATTGAAGTGTTCCAAGGGGATGCTCAGAATGCAATAATAGGGGTTCTTTTTGTCACTTATAAGGTCTAGACTACAGTTCTTATGCCTAACCCAAGATGTCAAGATGCATCATGTACATAAACTACTTGTGTAGGCCAAGACATCTTCCATTTCAAGTCATTCAAGAGAGTCTTAGGAGTTACTTGACACCTAAATGAGAATTGTTGATTGATTATTTATTATCCAAAATTGTCTACCTATGGAACTGAGTAATCTAATCATGTAGCAGAGTCAAGGCTATATTTTTCTTCCATATATTACATCCCACATTTTTCTTACTAGTAATCCTACTTCAACTAGAACTCAAGATCTAATTGACTTTTCTTATAATTATACTTTGTAGTTTGCAAGGGTAATCCAATCTCTTATAACTATATTTTCTAATCAAATAACATGTAATAATTCTGTCAATATAAACTAAAACTGCCTAAGATAAAACCCCTTACATCAGCAAGAAAAATAAAGATCATCGTCATTGACTTGAGACCTACATTTCCATAAGTTCTAGAAGAAGCTCTGGTGTGATTGGCCAATATCTATGCACTCTCGAGAGATCTCACACGATAGTTGATTTGTAATAGGTTTGAAGGTTGAACATAGTTATTACAACAATATTGCATCTCCTATAGTTGGTTGAACTACAGAGCAAAACGAAAAAACCATGAAAACATTAGTATAACACACTTTCAATTACATTTTTTTTTCTTACTTTTATAGTAAGATTTTGACTATGTAACAAGGACCAGATATATTCGGACTTACCCGACATGTAGGTTGGCACTTGGCAGGTTCTTAAGTGCCTCAGGGATTCCTTGAGTAAAATATTGATTAGTTATATGAATCTGAGTCACAGTGGCTTGCCAAATTAATTAGAACAAAGTGTTGTAATGGCTGATTTTTCAGTTGGTAAACTTTGCCAATACTTTTGTGAAGATGAACACTACTTAGATGTGAACAAAAACTATAACACAGTAGATTTTACGTGGAAACTCAGTAAAATCTAAGAAAAACTACAACCTCTAGGAGGATTTTGTGATAAGAATCCACTGTGTTAAAAACTATTACAATTGTAGAGAAATTGAGTGGAGTAAGGCAATGAATTGTAGGCAGATATTCCAGACCTTATTGATTTATGCCCAGCCTGTATTTATAGATGATATTGGCAATTACAAGTAATTTTCCTATGGGCAAAACTTCATGGATCAGGTACAACGGCTCTATTTGACCAAGTGTAACAGCTACTTTTAGAGGGTCGAGATCTGTAGTTGTGGTCTTGACACCTTCTTGAATGACAAGATACCTTCAACCTGACTCTATTAGCTTATCCTTATCAAATCTGGGGAATATGATACTACAAGTGTAACATGTATTTTGGTTTATCACATCTTAAGAAAGTATTAGGGATACTTTGAGCTATACAAAAGTAAAATGTAATTAAGTTATTGTATGATGAAAAAGCTACATATGTTCGTAGTTCTCTTGCCAATTTACCTTAGCATATACTGCTCAAAAACTATTATGTGTTTGAGATCATGGGAATCATTGTTACTATTAAAATAGAAAGCTGATAAAAATATTATTTGATTAAGGGAAAAAATATATCAACTTAGTTGGACCCCATGCATGAAATTCACGTTAAGTAATGTGAATAATATTCTTAGCTTAGGAAAATATCAAAACAACTGTTTGATACATCACTTGTTAACTATGTACGCGGTCTAATATATTGGAATCTAGCGAAATTTTCGTATATATTAGTTTCTCTAGGATGATATAGTTATGTGTAATACTAAAAGGTTCAGAATGAGCAAAACATGGATCTATGGGTACATTTTAAAAAAAGATGATTCGATCAGGAATGGCATTGTTTTAATTGAAACTAACACAATGTAGGAAGGTTTATCTTCGCAATATTTATCAGCTATGTCATCATGCTATAGTTTCTAAGAAATAGTAGTAGTAATAATAATTTTGGGTTGTCTAGATGTTCTATTTAAATCTATCTCTGGTTCAACGTTTGTATTTGAAAGACAAATAATTTAAATGGCAAACTCATTAGGCCGAACCTTAAGTCTCAAAACGGAACACCTGAAAATAGTAGCATTAAATATATAAGAGTTTGATAAAGATACACCCTTCTCGCTTTTCATGACCTTAGTTTTGGACCACCGATGATCCACCTCAAAGGTGAAAGATTGATGTTGGTCCCTGGACTACTGTACGGGTGATTATATATAATCCATCCCTTCAACTCTCAAAAAGTCTAAGTTGTGACACTACCGGTCTTTAACACTAATGATTATAAATGTAATGCACTGTAATTCTCTCACATCGAACTACTACATGTATCTTGTTGTATCTTTCCCTATATCTATGATGCAGAGTTTCAATTTTGTTTGCAAGTTGTATACATTTATGTCACCAGTAAGAAAACATGGGTTGACATAATATCATAAGAGAATGAAGAATAAAGTTGTACCTATTTGATCAGCTGCAATTTATGCTATTGTAAGAAGTAGATTTGGGCATAATCTGCCGTTAAAGTGTTTTAATGTAGCAAATCAACAAATCCCATATCTGCAAATCAATAAATCAAACTCAAATCAAAATCAAAACAGATACTTTGAATAATTTAATCCCCAAATCAAAAATTACAACAAGCCCCAAATTATAAAACACAAAAATAGACCTTTGGGTTCACAAAGTTCCTCTGAGCTTTCTGAATCCTCATCGAGAGTCACAAATCTATAAACCATAATAGCACAAGCAAAAGTAACAAGCTAAGAGAAATCAAAATCAAGAATGATGAGAGTGAAGACCAATACCGTAGAACCTCAAATCTATTCGTTGAGTAGAGAGAAGCTAAGGCCAAATTGAAACCCATTTGGATAAGGATTGAGCTAGGGTTTAGAGGGAGATTGAGAGAGAGTACGATTAATCGAAAATGCCATATTATTAGTCATTAATCAAAATCGATGACAGATTTTTGATGAAAAAAACCAAATTATTTGGCGCTTCTAAACAAAAATAGATGACAATTGTTTTTGTCAAGATCCGACGGCTGGGTTTTAAACTTCAATTCAGAAACTAATCCAAGCCTTCCAAAAAAACCTCGATGCATGAGAAAAGGGAGATCAACGTTCTGGATTGGGAATTGGCTGATCATTTTTATTCTTAGTAGTATAGATAGATAGATAATGTTGGCTTGGTCTTTTCTTGCTAAAAGTTGTGAAGAAAGTACACAAACTATATAGCTTAAGCAGTATACATAAGACCAATCATCGTTTCTGTAATTCGCAATCATCACGATATACATAGAATCAAATCAATTCTTTGTAGGGTTTGATTTAGGGTTTCTGGGAATAAACCCAATCTGAATTTAGATGATGCACAAAGGGTTGTAGAAGCTTTCAACATGGATGTCGGACAGGGAACCAAGATTTGCTGCCCATGGAGATTCATGGGAGAAGAGAAGAAATTGGTTGCACCGGCTACGTCGAAGGAGGGAATTACTTCTGAATTGCAGATTACACAACAACATGAAGAACAGGTTATGGAGAATTCATCTCTCCATGGTAAAATCCCTGATAAGGTTACGAACACGACAAAACCAACACAATCATATGTTGATCTAGTAAGAGGAAGTAAGGATATCCCTAATGTATTACTCGAAGTAGGGAGGCGGGGTGATACCGCATTTGTCTCAATACCTGCAGGAGAGGTTGTTATTGGGGTATCACTTTTCAAGTATAGCTTGATAGGTAGGCTGGATCTCCAGAAGGTAAAATTTACAGATGTTCAGGAGTACGCCAGAAACAATTGGAAAACCTCGGGTCAATGCAAGCTAATCTCTCTAGGGAAAGGCTTCTTCATTATCAAACTTGATAATGAAAATGACAAAAATTCCATATGGAGTCATGGACCTTGGATTGTAGAGAAGATGCCAATGAGACTGATGCACTGGATTCTATTTTTCTCGATTGACAATCATAAAAACACGAATGCTCTTATTTGGTGTAAATTTCCTGGATTACCAAGCGAACTATGGAGTTCAAAGATTTTTTTATCTCTGGGGAAAACTTTGGGTACACCAATTCAGCTAGACCAATCCACAATTAATCACGACTATGGATATCATGCTAGTGTACTGGTCAATATCAATCTGTCGCAGCCTATTCCCAATCATGTTTTTATAGACATTGATGGAAAGATGATCAATCAAGAGATTGTCCTTCATAGGGTACCCAAATTTTGCAATCATTGCAAGAATGTTGGGCATTGTATTGCGGAGTGTAAGGTGATACAAAGGGTATTCAGAGGCAAACAGAATCAAGCACCAAAGATCATTAAAAATCCTAGAACCGTGAAGAATAAGGGTAAACAAAACCTGCCTATTGCAGAAGTACCGAGTAAGACGAAGATGATAAATAACTTACAAAGTACTAGTCCACCGAGCAAACATACCCATTTTACAGATTCTGTTGCGGCTAAAAGTAAGGGTGATATGGAATTGGGAGAATGGTCAGCTACCAAAGGAAGAAGAGGTAGGAGTGAATTACCAAAATCTAAGTCCAAGCTAAAGCTTAGAGATACTTAGTCGAGAAATAAATATTATGCTCTTAGCGATGGGGACGGTGTGGATCAAGAAAAGCAAACTGATATGGGCATGGAAGAGGACAAAAATCTTGAGAATTTAAATATCAGTAACAGCAAGGGGAGCACACAAAATAGAGAAGTAAAAGCTAAAGAGCAGTCTATTCCAATTAAGGAAGTGAGGAAGCTGCATAATCCAGGGAGTTGGGCTAACCTCATGGAAGAAGAAGATCAAGATTTATTACCGAATCAAATAATCAGAGGGGGACGAGTTTATACAATAGAACCGAGGATTACACGATCTAACACAGGTTTGCAATGAGATTTCTTTTCTAGAATGTTTGAGGACTGGGGAACAATAATGCCATGATATATATCAGGAAAAAAATAGTGGAGTTGAATCCCAACATTATTGGGTTTGCAGAACCTAAAGTTTTTGTTAAGGGATTTCACATTTCAGGTTACAATAACATGATTATAAATAATGAGGATGGGATGAATAAAGGAAACATTTGGATTTTCTGGAATGAGGATCTCCAGAATCTGAGTATGGTTATGTGTACAAATCAACATATCTCTATCATCTTTATGGAATGTCTATTCACATTTGTTCATGCAGACTGTCTACGGTTTTATAGAGAGGAACTTTGGAGCCTGATGATAGAAATATCCATCAATAACCAATTACCATGACTCTGTATTGGGGATTTTAATGTGGTACTTAGAATGTCAGAAAAAAAAAAAGGGAAGGAAACCCCCTTGTCGTAGAGCAATTGTAGAATTTTCTGATGTGATAAATGCAGCTTCCCTCACAGAAAGTATTACAACAGGGGCCACTTATACCTAGTGTAATGGTTAAAAAGAGGTGATAGGAATCTTGAGTGTGCTGGATAGAAGCCTGATTAATGATCGCTGAAATGCCAAATTCCAAAATTGGAAGGTAAAGGTGCTTCCTTGTACTAAGTCTGACCATTCTCTTCTGTTTGGGGAGTGTAATGGAATAGCTAAGCCGAGCAACATTCCTTTCCGATATATGCAATCTTGTGGAGCAAGGAGAAAAGCTTTAGAGAAGTGGTTGAGAATGGCTGGAAGCAAACTCTATATACTGCCCCTCTTTTCGTAATTATGCTGAAACTAAGGAAACTGAAGACTACGATTAAAAACTGAAAAATGCAAGTTCTTGATAAAATCGCTCGTAACAAGAAGGAACTTCAGGGAGAGATACTACATCTATAAATTTGGCTAGAAGAAGATGAGACAGATGATATTCTGAATTTACAGATACTTAACAAATCAAAAGAATTTGAAATACTTGAGGAGAAGGAGGAGGATGACTGGAAACAAAGATCGAGAGTCAAATGGCTACTTGCTGGGGATCGAAATACTTCATTTTTCATCAATCTACTCTAAGAAAAATGGTCAAGACTACTATTATGGAAATACAAGACCAAAATGGGGATGTGATCTCTAATCAGAACGACATTAAAGAATATATCCTCACTTACTATGAGGAAAAGTTTGCCAAGTCATGAGGTGATAAAATGTCCTGAATTATTTACCCATAATGAAGTATTTGTTATGCAGGAAGAAAATACTTGTCACTCCGGCATTGCCAAGGAGGAGGAGGTTCGTGATGCAGTCTTTTCTCTAGATGCTCAAAGTTACCCTGGGCCGGATGGATTTTATGGAGCATTCTTTAGAACATATTGGGACATTATTGGGGAGGATATTGTGCAAGGCATCTCATCTTTATTCAAGGATGGAGTTCTTCCAGTAAACTTTAACTCAAACCTTATAGTGTTGATCTCTAAGGTAAAGAAACCGACCTATGTGCAAGGCTATAGGCCTATCTACTTTAGCAATTTTACATTCAAAATCATCGCGAAGATTCTTGCTACAAGGCTCTCTCTGATTGCATCAAGAATTGTCTCCACAGAACAAAGTACTTTTACACCAAATAGAACCATCTAAAATAATATTTGCATGGCATCTGAGTTGGTAAATGAGATAGGGACGAAAAGACAAGAGGGAAATGTTGGGTTGAAGCTGGATATTACCCGTTCATATGACACTATGTGCTAGGATTTCCTGATCAAGTTCTCAGATCATTTAGGTTTTGCAATACTTTTTACAATTGGATCCTTACTATTATTAACATAGGAATGCTATCTATTTCTATTAATGGTAGTCCTTCTGACTACTTCAAAGCGTCCAGGGGTCTTAAACAAGGTGATCCAGTCTCTCCGCTACTTTTTGCTATTGCTGAAGATATCCTGAGTACTAATCTTAAGTTTCTGATGGAACAAAAGAAGATTACTCCTATGGTCAGGATTAAAGGTATTACAAGTCCTACCCACCTGTTTTTTGCTGACGACATTTTTCTGTTTGTTAATGGAGCGGCCAAATGTTTAAAGAATTTACACAAAGTACTTCTTAACTACCAACTTGCTTTAGGGCAGATGGTTATTATTGAAAAAAGAAAAATATTTATTGGTTACATTCCAAATTATAGACGATATAAGATTATTGATATGTTTGGGTTTCGGGAAGGAGGGTTCCCAGAAACTTACCTTGGAATACCTCTGGTACAAGGAAGGGTAACGAAAAGCACTATCACGCCTCTTGTGGAAAAAATTAGGAAGAGAGCGAACAATTGGAATGGGAGAATGCTATCATTTTAAGGGAGAGTATTACTTGCCAAATCTATATTGAACAGTATTCCAATTTATATTATGGCTATATACAAATGGCCTCAATCATCAATTAAAGAGTGAGATGCCATTATTCGAATCTTTATTTGGACTGGGGACTCTACAAAGTGAAAGGGGATTACTCTTAGATGGGAAAAGGTGTACAAACCGGCTAAAGAAGGTGGTCTGGGAATAAGAAGTTTGAAGGAGGTGAACAATGTTATGTTATGCAAGTTAAACTGTCTCCGAGTTACAAATTATCGAAGCTCTCTCTGTAGATTACAAAATGAGTAAATCTCCTATGGTTAAAAGTTGTATGTGGATACTACCTAACGTGAACGAAATTAAGGTGTATTGTGATGGTTCGGCGTTGGGGAATCCGGGTCCTTCTGGCATTAGAATAGTTTACAGAGCCTGGGAAGACAGAGTTCTAGGAACGTTTTGTAAATTAGTTGGAACAACAACTAATTATCTGGCAGAAGTTAATGCAATCATAGACATAGACGGGGTGGAAAAGCAGTATATCTGGCAGAAGTTAATACAACTAATTAAGGTGTATTTCCCAACTGACCCATCAATTCTCAATTTCTTCATAAGGATCAATTTACAACCAATTGCCTTGCAACCGAGAGGTAAATCAGAAAGAACCCAAGATCTATTGGACTCCAGAGAGTCCATCTCACTATTGATAGTGTCCTGCCAAACATCTGAATCAGGGGAGGTAAGTGCCACCTTGAGGGTAGGCGGATCTCCCTCTAGAGTATATACTACAAAATCAGGACCAAAAATTTTCTCCACTTGAGCTCTTTTATTCCTTCTAACATTTGTAATAATATCCATAGTTTCCAAATTTCAAGGTTCCCCTATTCTAGGTGCAACAAAAGTAGATGAGAAACCCCCACTATCTCTAGATATGAAAGGAAACTTCTCTTCATAGAAATTAGCATCAACAGATTCAATAATAGTATTGCTTTGCAAATCAAAAAATCTATACACTTTACTGTTAATTGCATAACCAATGAAAACACATTTATAAGCACGACTTGCAAGTTTCGACCTTTTAGGATCAGGTATCCTGACATATGTTAAACATCCCCAAACTCTAAAGTATGAGACATTCAGCTTTCTGCCATTCCATAATTCCAAAGGTGTAGCCAAGGTGTTTGAGTTAGAAACTATGTTTAACACATAGCAAACAGTTAATAATATCTCTCCCCACCAATGATAAGCAGCAGCAGAACTTAGCATAATAGCAACTACTAGTTCTGTAAAAGTATGGTTCTTACGTTATGCCTTACCGTTCATCTCAGGTGAATAAGGAGCTATGGTCTCGTGAATAATACTTGGGGACTGATACAGCTCGTGGAACGCCCCTGAGTCATATTCAGCTCATCTGTCATTCCGAAAACGTTTTATTTTCTTTCCGAATTGAGTCTCAATTTTCGCAAGGAAAATATTAAACATGTTCAGAGCTTCGCTCTTGTGAGCCATAAGATATACATAAGTGTAATTAGATAGGTCATCAACAAAAGTTATAAAATAATATTTCCCGTTCCTTGCTAAAATCCCTTTTAATTCACAAATGTCAAAGTGTATAAGGTCCAAGGTTCCAGATTATCTTTCTACAGATTTGTGAGGGGTTTTAGTAATCTTTGCTTGAGATCAATATTCATATTTCTCAAAACTATCAAAAGAGAATTTTGGAATCAAACTCAGTTACACATACTTTTAATGAGTTTCTTGTTAACATGACAAAGCCTACTATGCCAAACATTAAAAGTACACACTGAGTAAGAAGAAGATTCTTTATTAATCATATCAATATTAAGCTTAAACATAGAATCGCACGCATAGCCTTTACCCACAAGTTCCCCATTCTTGGTGATCGTATAAACGTCACCTCCAATATTTTGCGTAAACCCAACCTTATTCCAGAGAAAAGCAGATACAAGATTTTTCCTCATTTGAGGGGCATGGAGAACATCCTTCAGAATGAAAGTCCTCCCAGAGGTAAACTTCAGCTCAATGTTTCCAGTTCCAGCAACCTCAGTGGTATGGGTGTTCCCCAACAGCACGTTCTTGCCCTTAGCTTCAACATAAGTTTTATACAACTCCCTATCAAAATAGACGTGACGGGTAGCATTTGAGTCCATCCACCATCCTTCTGAGCCCCTGACCATATTGACCTCAGATATCATAGCAACCAGAGGTTCTTCAAACACATGCTTGATCAAATGGACCTTTCCAGGTTTCGGCTTGTTACGGCAGTCCTGAGCCATGTGTCCTGGTCGACTGCAGTTATAACAAATAAACTGGACAGATTCCTGTTTGTTTTCGAGGTACTACAGAGTTGTTTGATCCAGGGTTCTTTTTTGGTTTGCAGAACTGGTTTTTCATACCCTTTTTCATCAGCTTCAGGGAAGCATTAGTGATCTTGATTTTGTTGTGATTAGACACAAACAGAACTTCTTCATTAATGTCTTATTTTCTAACTTCTTCCATAGAAAACTCTTTTGATTTATGTCATAAGGGTATTTTTGAACTCCTTCCAGGCCAGAGGCAGTTTGTCTACGAGGACAACAAGCAGGAATTGTTCATATAATTTGAAACCCTCAAAAATAATCTCATGAGATATCTTTTGGAGTTCATGAGACTGGGTTATGACTGAATTATCGTCATGCATCTTAAAATTTTGACCCAGCCTCCTCCGTATCATACTTTTTCTGGAGAGCGTCCCAAATTTCCTTAGCGGATTCCAACACAGAGTAGAAATCATACAGATTATCGCTAAGTCCATTCAGGATGAAATTCTTACAAAGAAAATCATCTGCAGTTCATTTCTCAAGGGCTAGTACTGATTTAGGGGATATGCGTTTGACTTCTCAAGGCCCAAAAGTGACACACGACTCAGCTACATTCTTAGTGGTTAAATAAAAAAACATTTGCTATTTCCACCTACGGAAGTTCTTACCTTCAAATTTGAAAGGTTTGTTGTTACGGTGAAGACAGATCGGACATCACTGTCTCCGTCCATAGCAGATACGAGAGCACTTTAAAATTGCTATGGAAATTTGTACTATTTTACCTCTGCAATAGTATTTGAGTGCAGAGATCCTTAAAACAGTATAAAAAGAAAAATGAACAGAAGGTATTGAAATGATGACCTAAAAATGATGAGTTGAGGACTAGGTCTCTATCATTAAGACATTTCGCCGCACTGACCTTTGTAAACAGTTGATTGCTGCGTCGCCTCCAGGATAAAATAGCAGAGTAGGAACTTCTCTTACAAGAAAAAAGAACCTTCGTATGATTTGTACCTTCAATTAGTTTACTCGGATTCAAGACTAATGAATATATAGAAGAGATGAGAAGAACTGTGCATTCGATGGATTGATAAACTTAGGCACAGTTTCTCTTTAAATAGAGCAAGTTCAAAATGGTAACAAGAGTTAATGGTGGAACACGTCATCTAAAACATTTGAAACGGATGTGAATCGTTTAAGACTTAAATACAAAACAGTTACGTTTGTGGAATTCAAAAAAATGAAAAAGTTCACTTCAAAATAGACTCAGTTCGAATTTGGTCCTCTGGAAACTCCAGTTCGAAATGGACTCAGCTCGAATTAGGTCTTCTGAAAACTCTAGTTCTGTAGTAGCCTACTCGCAGCCTTCTACCCCAGTCAAATACTAGAAGGCTACTTCGAAGCCTACTCGAATATCTCAAGGCCCATACAATCCCCAAACAAGTCTCCCAACTATTATCCGAAGACAAAGCCTCGACTCTGAACAAACCTCGAAGAAGAACATCACTTCAACATCAGAAATGCTTCAACCATATCCGTACAAATGCATCGACCATATTCGTACATGGTCGAAGCATGACAAGACAGCCACCTCGCCAAATATAAATACGTCATTGCCGGTCCAGTCAGTTACAGTGATAGAACCAACAGGCGGCTACAGTAATAACGCGCAGTGACAGAACTGACAGACAGCTACAGTGACATAGTATGGTGACAGGCCTTATATTTCAGGCTTCAACACCAACTCTAGGATACCTGTTTGATATCCAGAGGATACACAAATTGTATACTTGTAATCTGACCTTACCTTGGTAACTCAGCCCTTCCTATGATCTAATAAATAGGAGAAATGGGGAATCAAGGAAAGGTTAGAAAATCTCTCCCCATACCCCATGTAGTTTACCTTCGATCACCTTGTAAAACCCAGTATTCGAACCTTCGACCACTCGACAGAAATAGAAACGCTCTTAAAATTCCTCATCAGAGGCCGTGGAGAGTCATATTCTAGGCTTCCACACAAGTATATTGTATATTGATTATTCGCATTCTAGGTTATATACTTGAATCCCTTTGTTTGAAGACTAAACCCCGTGGTGTAAGAACCAACTTCTCCTCCACTAGAAGTTAGGCCCCTACATTTGGCGTTGTCTGTGCTTCCCACCCTACCAATCTCCTTTTCTTATTTCCCCCCTTTTTTTTCAACTTCAGCAGATTATTCTCAATGGCACCCACCCCCCATTCCAGTTTTACCCATGTCGGCAACTCCGTCGATGGAGTGGCTGCCTAAATAGCCTTACTTTCTCAATAATTTGGTCAAGCCGAAGAACGCCACCATGCACAACTTCACCAGGAGCATGAAAAGCACTGGCTGGAGTTTGAAGCCGGACGGAACTGCCACCTAGATGATGCCGACAGGCAGAACTGGGTAATTGACAAGTTACGTAACACGATCTGAGAATTATAGAGACTACAGCCTTTGGAAGTTGCTCGACCATCCCAAGCACCTGACCCGTCGCGCGTGTCTGCCCGCACCCGTCTGGGGCCCTTACCAAATCTTGAAGTACCCCCAGTCTATATCGGTGTGGAGGGTGTTCCCCACTCTATTCCCCCTACTGGCTCTATCCATCTCGGCATTCACACCACAAAAGATTCCTCTGACTCCACCCTTCGATCCTCTAGAAACCCCAAACGCCGCCCTGCTCGAGAATACCTCGGGGAGCACAGCACCAAACACATACCGCACACTCAACCTCACTACCCTCGAATCCCTCAATCTCCCCCTCATCCTTCCTATGCCGTACAGCAGAACTTTGACCACAAAATTTAACCTATTATTCGCGTCAGTGTGAGCCCAACTCCCAACTCTTGGAGTCAGCTGAATAGGCCCATCTGCCCCAAACTCCTCGCTATCGAGATACCCCCCAATTTCTGTGCTCCCAAACTCAGTAAATACCGTAACACAGACTCTCAATCTCACATTCTCGAATTCTAAAATGCTTTGAGCCTCTACTCCACATTCGACCACCTGATATGTCACCTTTTTCCCACCAGCCTCACTGACAGCCCCCTTCGATGGTATCACAATCTCCCCAATGACTCGATCCGGAGCTTCGAGCAACTGTCACAGCTTTTCATCGCTCAGTTTTCCTTCAACAAAGACAGAGAAGTGAGAGTTGACGTCCTATTCAATTTTAGAAAATCCAGTAGTGAAACCCTCGAAGCCTTCACCAAGAGGTTTCTAGACGAATCACAGAAAGTTAAGAACCTTGACTGTGCGAATACAGTGCTCGCATACTCAAATGCTTTACCAGATCACAGTCGTGCTAAAGAGTACCTTGTTCTTCATAAACCTCAAATCCTCGAGGAGATGCTCTCAAAGGTCAACGGATATATTGACCTTGAGCGCCTCCATGAATCCCGTAAACAGGGGCAAACTTCAACCACAAACTTTAATAAACCTTGACAAAACTCACCTTCTACTCCAACACCCGTGATCACTCCCGTCTCACAGGAGATTGAGAGTCGCAAACGCCCTCACAATGACAACAATATTGAAGCTCGCAGAAAGAGACCGAAGCCGTTCCTACCCACACTTACTGCCCCTCTCAGCACCCTTCTACCACAAATTTAGGCAGACCCCATCTAGCGCATCCCCTTCCTCATCGAAGTTAAACCAGGTAAACTCTACTGCGCCAATCACAAGTGTAACTGTTACTACAACAACAAATGCTTCGCCCTCCATCGCTCCCTCGAAATCATCTACAAAGCAGGTTGTTTACACCAGTATGTTGCTGACCTTTCCAGTTACCTTGACGGGTCATACCTAAAACCTCAAACCTCAACCTACCCGTACTGCTGACCCGGCCGAGGTGCATATCTACCGAATCAATTTCATCAAAGTCAATAATATTGACAGTGGTTGTTCTAAGAGCAAACGCAAGTGTATCGCAGAATGCCATAAACTCACCTATCAGGAGAAGCTGCCTGCTCTCCTACCAGGATTAAGCCTCTCCCCCCAACCCAAAGGCATCTCTTTCATCGACTGTGACACGCCCCATGTCCATTTTCCCCATTCCGATCCATTAGTCATCATGATTAAGATCAAAAACCTCGTCCTCCACATAATGTTCATAGACACAGAAAGTGCAGCTGATGTCGTTTTCCTTCATACTATCCAAACCATGAAGAAAAATAACCTCAACATTGCTGCTAATGTCGAACTCAAAGGTTTTAATAGAGCTACAAAAGTCGTTGTTGGTCGAATCAGTCTCCCAGTTACTACCGGCCCAGTCACACTCCAAACTAGTTTTCTTGTCGTCAACAAGAAGTCATAATACCTCGGTATCCCCGGACGCGACTAGCTTCATGCCATGCGGGTCATTCCTTCAACATATCATCAAACCCTTCGTTCCACCACTCCCATGGGCACATGGAATTTTAAAGGCTCTCAACACCTCGCCCGTTCATGTGAGCATCCGGAGATCGATCAGACTCAGAGGCTCATCAGCCGCCAATACAATCACTGTACTGCTCTTTCCCCATACCTTCAACAGATACTACCTCACCCATCGAACCCACTATTTATATCGAACTCAACGGTCCCGGTCGAGGTACATTCATTGAAGCTTTTTTAGACGAGGCAGAACACCTCGAGCTCTCAGACTTCCTTCGAGCAAGCAAAGACGTCTTTGCATGGGCATTCCAGGAGATGCCTAGTGTTGACCCCAATTTGGCATGCCACCGACTCGATCTCATTCCCCATTCTATAGCAATTAAACAAAAGAAGCGTGCATTGGCTCCACGCCTTTGAGAAGCAGTAAACCTTAAAGTAGACAAGCTTATAGCCACAAGTTTCATCAGAGAAGTGAAGTATACTGATTGGATATCAAACATTATTGTAGTTCTCAAAAAGAACAACAAGATTAGAATTTGCGTCAACTTCACAGACCTCAACAAGCATACACTGAAGGACAGCTTCCCCTTTCCGATCATCTCAGTACTCCTTGATGCCACTGTTGGTCATGAGCATTTATCTATGATGGATGCAGTTTTGGGTTACAATCAGGTACCCCTCCTCCCCGAAGATTAAATTAAAACTTCATTTATAACTGAACAAGGCCTTTACTATTTTAATGTCATGCCCTTCAGTTTTAAAAATGAAGGTGCCACTTACCAATTCCTTGTCACAACAATGTTCAAACCCTTGCATGGCAAGTCGATCAAAATATGCATCGATGACATGTTATGCCAAAGCCTCTAGAAACAGACCCATGTCCAGGACCTAACCGAAGTCTTTTTTATACTTCGAACATACAACATGAAACTTAACCCAGATAAATAACAATTTGGTGTTGCATCTGGTAAATTTCTAGGCCATCATATCAGCAAACGAGGAATCGAGATCGACCCTACCCATATTTGAGCCCTCATCGACATGCCTTCGCCCATAACCCTAACCAAAAAAGATGTCCAAAAAGTGGCTGGTAAAATTGTTGCCCTTAACCGTTTCATTTCCAAATCCTCAGACCGCTGTGCTTGGGTCTTTTCCCTCTTGCGCGACCAAGGTGTCCAGAAAGGAAAAAAGAAAAACAACCCTGAGATTAACTGGACACCCGAATGTGAACAGGCCTTCCTCGAACTCTAAACTTATCTTGGTCGACTACCTATTATCAGTACCCCTATCGAAGGTGAGACACTCTCTTTATATCTCGTTGTTACAGACACTTCCATCAGTTCAGTTCTCATTCGATTAGACTCAAACATTAAAAAACTAGTATATTTCATCAGTAAAACTCTCACACCCACAAAAACTCAATATTCAAAACTTAAACGTTTGCTCCTCACCCTCGTCTACTCGTCCCGTAAGCTCAAACTATATTTTTAAGCTCACCCTATCCGTGTTATAACAAGCTACCACCTTCGAGAAGTGCTCAGCAAAAAAGGCAAATCCAGACGAGTACAACAGTGGTCTGTTTATCTTGGTGAACATGATATTACATTCAAGAAGCAGATATCCCAGAAAGGCCAAGCAGTAGCAGATTTCTCACGGACTTCCCGGTCGAAGATGTCAATTGGGAAGAACATGAAGACGACCTGACAGAAGACCAACCAAAAACAACAGATTCATGGAGCCCTAACACTAGATGGCGCTTATTCACAAATGGATCTGCCAGACCTAATGGTTCAGGGATCGGCATAGTCCCGGTCACTCCAACCAATGATCGAATAGAGAAGGCCGTCAAATTAAACTTCAAATGTTCCAATAACGAAGCTGAGTACGAAGCTTTGATCCACGGCCTCGACCTCGCACTTGACCTCGGCATTCCCAAACTTGTAGTTTTTACAGATTCCTAACTTGTTTAGAGACATTACACAGGTAAAAATCAAACAAACAGTCGCATGGCTGAATATGTTCTTTTCGCTCGACAGCACATAGACCGTTTTCCTGAAAAATCTACTATCACTAATTACCCTTGAGGAGAAAACCAACACGCAGATGCCCTTGCCTATATAGTAGCTATGTTAGGCCAATTAGAATCCCGAACCCTCCATATCGAAGTACTCAAACTCCCAAGTATCGACCAGATGGAAGTCAATACCATCAATACTGGGGATGAGAGTCCTGATCCAGACTACTGGCGAACACCATTCTTCCATTATCTCAACAATGCTACCCTTCAAGATGATCCCAAAGCCAAACGGCCATTATTAGAGAACTGTCACAAATATACCATCCACAAACATGAGCTACATCGCAAGTCCCCAAATGGCGTACTCCTTCGATGCATCTCTCAAGCCGAAGCCTCAACCATCCTAGCTGAACTCAATCAAGGCACCGGCGGTGCTCATACTGCTGGTCGATCTATGGCCCTTCGAGCCATCTCTCAAGGTTTATTCTGGCCGAACATGAAAAAATAAGCCAAAGAGTATGCCAAACACAGTGACAAATGCCAGCGCCACGCACATAACATCCACTGCCCTTCACAAGGCCTCCATTTCAGTCAAGTTTCTTGGCCATTCAAAAGATGGGCTATCGATTTCATCGGTCCCTTCCCTAAATCCCCAGGTAGCAAAATAAATATCCTTGTTATAACAAAAAAAATTGCCAAATGGGTCGAAGCTGTACCATTATGCCGAACCAGAGAAGAAGAAGTTATCAAATTTTTATGGGAAAACATCATCGCACGCTTTGGATGCCCTCATATGATTCGATGTGATAATGGTCCGCAGTTCGTTGAGAGAAAAGTTGGAAATCTCCTCAAGAAACACAACATCATCCGCTCCCCCTCAACACCCTATTACCCCCAAGGTAATGGTCAAGTCGAAGCTATCAACAAAACCATAGTCGATGGTCCCAAGAAAAGAGTCATTGCAAAGAAAAGTCGATGGATTCAGGAGTTACAGCATGTCCTCCGGGCCTATCGAACAACACCAAGAAAATCAATAGATTGCACCCCTTTCCTTTTGGCCTATAGTACTGAAGCAGTGTTCCTTACTCAATTCTAAATACCCACACGAGAACCCAACCTCCCAGATGAAGACAATGACTTTGAACTCGGAAGGACCATGTTATGGATCGGCAAAACCCGAGATCGGGCCATCTTCAATCTCGGCCGTTATCAAGCATCACTTCATAAGTCAGACAACAAGAGAGTTTGACAATGAAGTTTCAACATTGGAGATCTTGTACTTCGACGTGTTAATCAATCCTCCAAGCCTCGAAATGCCGGCAAGCTAGTCGAATCCTTGAAAGGACCTTATGTCATGTACGATAAAACTAACAAGGGTTCATACTATCTGATGACAGAAGACGAAGAGCCACTACCTAACCTGTGGAGCACAATACAACTGGTTTCATACAATAGGCCAAGGTCTTTACCTTGTACACCTGATGTAAACACAGAATAATCAATAAACATCTTCTTCCCCTAAGCTTCGTCTCCTGTTTCCATTAAATTTCTTGGTTAAACCTGGGTATCGTGTCAACCCTCAACCCGACTGATACTCGTGGGCGACCTTGAAAACTCCCAATTTTGAGTAAACTCGAGAGGCAAGAATGGTTGAAAGGTCAGACCCTCGGGAATACATTGGGGGCAAAAAAATATGCTTCGATCTGGCCCTCAAAGCCATCGAAGTCAAGTGAATTTCTTGGTTAAACTTAGGTATCATGTCAATCCTCGACCCGACTTATACTCGGGGGCGACCTTGAAATTTTTCAAACTCCCAATTTCGAGCAAACTCGAGGGGCAAGGATGGATGAAAGACTGGACCCTCGGGAATGCATTGGGAGCGAACAGATATGCTTCGATCTGGTTTAAGCCATCAAAGTCCAGTCAATTTCCTAGTTTCCTCTAGGTATCATCTCAACCCTCGACACGACTGATACTTAGGAGCGACCTTGTAATTTTCAAGCTTCCAACATTCGAGCAGACTCGAGGGGAACGAATAGTCGAAAGACCGGACCCTCGAGAATGCGTTGGCGGTGAATAGGTATAGCTTCACTGCGGCTCAGGCCTTCGAAGTCCAGTAAATTTCTAGGCTTTCTCTAAGCATAATGTCAACCTTGGCCTGACTGATACTTTGGGGTGATCTTTAAATTTTTCAAACTCCCAACATTCGAGAAAACTCAGGGGGCACGAATGGTCGAGAGACTGGACCCTCAAGGATGCATTGGGGGCGACCACGTCTCACTTCCCTGTGGCTTAGGCCTTCGAAGACCAGTAAATCCCTCTAGATTCGATCACTCTATAATCATTCGACAGTTACAGCATACGCAGATGCAAGTATACAGAAATATCTACAATCCCACCATATGCAAGACGTTTCAGAACAATATCTATATCAGAGAAGCAATTTTAACAAAACTTAATTCTAATCATATTCAGAACAAACGTCAAGAATCTCGCACAACATTTCAATGCAGGTCAAGTTCACACAAATCAGCTTCAACACTGCAGTTCAAATTAGTTCACACAAATCAAGTTCCAAGATCAACCCCACAAAAAAATAAATATGGTTCAAATATTACAACTCCACAACAAATAAAAAAAAAACAGACATGGCACTCCAGGACAAATACCTCACTGTGAAACGGCTGCATCCTCACCCCCAACAGGCTCTTTAGCACCGACGTCTTCAGCACCTCCAGTCGAAGGTCTCAACCCTGCACCATCGGTGATCACATTAGTCGAAGCTCCAGCAACATTACTTTTGCCAGCAAAAATTTCCATGTCACCTCTAACACCTCTAACAGTACCTTTTACCTCTCCCTCCTTCTTCTACAAAGAGTCCTCAGCAATAGGATCTTTAATAACAAGAAGGCATTCTAAAGTCTCAAGATCAAAACCCATATCCTCTATGAACTCCTTTAGCCTGACAGAAACTTTACATTCACCATCAAGTTGTGCCTGTTAACACGCCTTCTGCTCTGCCACCTGTTCATTATTATAACGTTGAGCCTCGATTGTTTTATCAAAGTCATCATTAATAGCCTCCAGATCCTGCTTCAACTTATTATTATCATACAACAACGACGCTTTTGTCCCCCGAGCAAGCTCCAGACTGTCAAGTGCCTTCCGCAACCTCCTTTTTCCCACTTTTACTACCTTGGAAAAGGATTGTGCCCAAGTATCCATCTGCTAGAGTATTCCAACCGCCAGTATTTCTGGAACATGACACACTTAAGAAAATTTTGGAATCTCACAAATAGTAATAAACATTTACCTGAAACATAGAATCTCACAAACAATAATAAACATTTACCTGAAACATACTCTTCTTCATTTTCTTCGAAGCCTCCTCTGGGTCAACATCGCAGAGTTTGGCCATAGACGCTGCCTTGGCCAGAGCCTAATCTTCTTTTTCAGCCTCCGTCATCAATTCGCCCACATCCTCCGCATCATCTTCCCCCAATGCCCGACACCGCTTGCGCTGAATAACCTTCGTCAGCTACACCTTCAGATACTCGGGTACATCCTTGCCCTTCCCTTTCTCTGTTTGCGTTGGTACCTACCTCGGCCTCAGTCTCGAAGCATCCCTAACCACCTCGGGCACTGGCACTGCTTGCTTTGATACCCTTTTTGTCATCATAACATACTGAACCATCCTTGCCAAATCATCCTCTTCCATTTCTTTGAATACTTTCAAGCCACCTTCACTTCTCCTCTTCTTTGATTGTTTTGGCGTAATGGGTACACTTCGAAGCAGGGAATCTGTCTTCTTCTTTCTCTTCCTTTTAACACCAAAACTCTTGAATACATAATTAACCCACTCCTCATCGGAATCAATTAAAGCGTCAATATAATCCCTCGGATTCAACCAAGACCGGTTAGTCGGACCAACAGAAAAAAAAATATAATCACATTTTATTCGAGAACACATCAAAATAAAACCTTCGACAGCAGACTCACTCAGGTTATAAACTTTATAATATAACCTATACGCATCCTCCCCGTCGATATTCTTAAATTTACCCCGTACTACAAGCAGTTTTCTAGTCCACCCTCGACCCGTCGATCATAGATCAAACAACCAGGGCTTCTCTGGGTGACACTGAATATGGTATGTGCCCACATTCTGGTTTACCTTCCTCGAGTAAAATGATACTACATCGTACCATTCGATTAAACCCCTCTTCTCACTCCACAAATTTACATTCATACCCTCATCATCTCATAAAAATTTCCATTCATCTGAACCGGAACAACTTCCCAAAAATTTAACACCTCCTTCACCATCCTTTGGAGGGGAAGCTACATTCTCAGTTGAATTTGACCCCTGTACGCCATTATACCCTCTCGCGGGTTCGACTTGAAAGTCCACCCCGTTCTCGTAGCACTTAACATCACCCCCACCTTCGACAACTCCAATTTGGCAGCAAATCGATCCACTTTTTTTTTATCCCTAGCCGAGACAGAACCTTTGGCCTTATCCGACTCAGTCGAGTCCTCACTACAATCACTCTACTCCTTTTCTCCCCTTTCCCCACCTGAAGGTCTAGCTTTACCCTCATTTCTCTCTCCTCCCTCTACCTCTTCCTCATCACTGTCCTATGTCACAACTGTCTTACGACATTCACTACTCGAACCTCTAGGAACCACCACTGCCAATGGGATATCTTTTTCTATGACTAGTTCTTCTAAGTCGTTGCCCTCATCCATTGGAGCATGACTAGACACACTAGCCTCATTCTCGTCGACCTTCTCGTCTATTAGCCACAGTCTTGAAGCTCGACGGGTATGCATCTTACCCTACAGAAGAAGAGGCGCGCAATTAGATCGATACTTTCGATAATTATGTGTCAATAACCTATTTCTCGTCTACCCTCTTCGACAGATGCAAAAAATAGTCGAAAGCTCGATCCCAAACCCAGTCCCTCCGTCAATACCCTCCAAATCCCAAAATGGGCTAGAACTCAGACTCATGAATTCCCCCTGACCTCGACCATCACCTCCCATTTATGAAGCCAGAAGATCTTACTTACGGATACAGAAGGCAGAACCAAATAAAAAGCATATAAAGATAAATCGACATACCTGTGTTAGCATAAATGCACTCGCAACAGCAAGTCAGTCCGTACTCAACAACTTCAGCATATAAAGATAAAATTCTCCTCCTCTCACTCTATAGTTTTTCTCTATGAACAGTACAGTGGTTATCTCCTTCACATTTATATACCTCCTTGGAATACCAAAACTGCCTCGATTTCCTACCCACTATCATTACTACGCCCCCACTACCTCGGCTTTTCGGCTGCAGTAGGTTTTGACCTATTTATACCTCATTCCCCTCACGTGCGAAACGCACACTCACTTTCAATTAGCTAAAAACTTAAAATCTTCACAAACCTTCTGATCCTCACTCGAAGCCGTCCAGTCATGTCCCAACATCAAATCATACTTTTTTCATAAAATGAGAAAAAATCATGATTACCTGCACGGCATACTACCCCAGGAGCACGTACCATTCTGACAGATCAGCTGTCTGAGCTGTCAATCCGTCCAGTCAAATCCAACCAAACCTTTGACACACCCACTTTCACATACAAGTAATTGACTATACTGTATATCGAACATTCATCCACAGATAAACCCACATTCGATTTCCAAATATATCAAACATTTGATCTACAACACATTCGATAGGTCAGACTCATACCTAGACAAAATTTTGACAGTTCAGAATTTTACACAGATCAGACTTCTACTTCGACAGATCATATATATATTTCTTTTTTACTTCGATAATCCAGTATTTTACGCATACACAGATCAGATTATTATCTCGACAGATCATACATCATATTTCGACAGTTCAAACATATTATTTCGACAATTCAAAACCTTACTTCGAGCATTCAAAATTCTACTTGCACACATTACTGAAAAATAATTCGACAGTCATATTATCAAACACAAATTTCATTTCATCAAATCAATACAGTACTTCAAATAGAAAACACAAATACCCTTATGTACCCATCTAAACCACCCAACAAAATAGCAAGAGGTCCCTATTTATCATCAGGATACTCCTCCTCGTTCCTAGCCTCAATAGAAAAATCTTCCTGCTCTACCATCTCCTCTGCAAATGACTCCAGCAAAGAAAACCGATCCCCCACCAATATGCAAAGGACATTCCAGCAATGGGTTCCCCGGGTTCTGCTTCAAACAGGTTCGGCATCTCCGTGTCGATGTCCTGATGGATAAGAAACCTCTGCCGCAGCTCCAGCGTCTTTTCCCACACCCGAATAGCCTTTGCTGCAATCCGGTCCGCCTGCATGGTCGTAGAAGAACTGCTGTTGTTTGGTGATGAAGAAGAAGGCATCATGTTCAGAAGAAGAATGAAGAACTATGTGCGATTCTCCTCCCAACCCCCCATTTTAAACATGAAGGTACATTGAAAACATTCATTAATCCCAAGTTACATTCATTGTAGTCTTTAAATTCCTCTCCTTGAAAACTTAACAGTCTAACTTTTCCAACTTTCTAGACATAACCATTTCATCTGAATCCACATTCAAACCGCATTCTCGAGAACTTGAAGTCGAATAAATCCCCAGCATCGGACCATCGACCACTTTTCTTTTTAATTCCTCTAACCACCTATCGCTTCGAGTACTCTTTGTAATCGAATGCCGACCCCTTTCACACTTAGTCTCACACCTCTTTAACAGAGTTTCGACTAATACAGGGTCAATTACCTTCGATAATACCATTATACTTCGAAGCCAATTTTTTTTAACATTCGATGAGATATATTTGCTACCGTGCCTCTAAGTCTATTCGTCTACAATAACTACCAGATACAAATACACAAAATTTTAGTAAAACATTATTTCCATTCCATTCCCCAAATTACAACAACAGAAACAACAAAGTTGCAAACCCAAATATACAAAACCACAGGAAAAAAAAATAACCTTCAAAATACAGTTCCACATAAAGCAAACAACTCATCATCACCACCTCAAGAAGAAGCCACCCTATTTCCAGACAGGCCAGTTCCACTCGCCGAACCTTGTTCCTCCATCTCCTCTTCTGCCTGAACGAGACACTCGGCTAAAGCCGATAGGAAGAGATAGCATTTCTCAGCAGTCGTAAAATAATACTCCAGTTGCCCCCAAAGGTAAGCATAGGACTCCCCGTTGATGAGTTATCCAATTCCTACCTCAACCAGGTCAGGCATATCCCAGTCCATATCATGATGACCGAAGAACTTCAAATGTAATTTAACAGTCTTTCGCCCAATGCGACGATCTCGGGCGAATCCCATTCCTTTCTGATAACGAGTATTCGGTGTGGTATCCATAACGTTTTTCAAGAAATGCAGAGGAAGGAGCAGAGAACGAAAAAGAAAAAGAGCATGCAGTGTTCCCACCCCTATAACCCATACTTTTAGCCCCATCTAAACATATTTATTACTCCCTAACCACCAGCATTCCTTTATTGCCCTCTTTTATTACCTACCCAGAAACCAACAGTCAGTCGCTCAACTTCCAACGCCAAACATTTTTCTGAGCAAACACCTCTACACCTATTTTCGAGCCCTTCGCTGAGAGGGGGCAAATGTAGTAGCCTACTCGCAGCCATCTGCCCTAGTCAAATACTCAAAGGCTACTTTGAAGCCTACTCGAATATCTCGAAGCCCATACAATCCCCAAACAAGTCTCTCAAAGATTATCTGAAGATGAATCCTCAACTCTGAACAAGCCTCGAAGAAGAACTTCACTTCAACATCAGAAGCGCTTCGACCATATCCGTACAAATGCTTTGACCATATCCGTACATGGTCGAAGTACGACAAGACAGCCAGCCCACCAGATAGGAATGGCGCAGCTGTCAGTCCTGTCAGCTATAGTGATAGAACCAACATGCGGCTACAGTGACAACGCACAGTAACAGAACCAACAGACAGCTACAATGACATAGTATGGTGATAGGCCCTGCATTTCTGGCTTCACCACTAACTCCAGGATACCCGCTCGATATCCGGAGGATACCCGGATTGTATACTTGCAATCTGACCTAACCTTGGTGACTCAGCCCTTCCTATGATCCAATAAATAGGAGATATGGGGAACCAAGAAAAGGCTAGAAAATCTCTCCCCATACCCCATACAGTTTACCTTCGATCACCTTGTAAAACCCAGTACTCAAACCTTTTGACCACACGACAAAAATAAAAACACTCTTAAAAATCTTCATCAGAGGTCGTAGAGTGTCACATTCTAGGCCTCCACGCAAGTATATTGTCTATTGATTATTTGTATTCTAGGTTATATACTTGAATCCCTTTGTTTGAAGACTAAACCCTGTGGTATAACTGCCAACTTCCCCTCTACAAGAAGTTAGGCCCCTACAAGTTCAAAATGGACTCAGTTCGAATTAGGTCTTCTCAGAACTCCAATTCAAAATAGACTCAGTTCGAATTTGGTCTAGGTCGAATAGAATTGGTTTTGACAAAATCAATTCATAGAGGCCTAAGTCTGAGGCCCATGCCCATGAGCCAAATAAAGTTTTATTCCCATTTTTTTCCCGCCCCCGCCCAACACTGAAAATATAGGACCTAGGTTATATCAAGGAAACAAACAACTCTTCCAAGCAATGTGGGACTAAAAAGCCACATATAGTTTTGGAGATATAAAACCCAACAATCCTCCACTATATCGAGAAAACATATTCGAGTAAAAAACTAAAGCAGTGCGTAAGTAGAGGTATCTTTCGACTTGAACCTTTACATAGTGAATAAACTTTTGAAGTACTAGAAATTAGAGTGACATTCGTCTTGAACTCTAATTCTGGAGGGTATAACTAAGGCACACCACATAACACTTTTATAGTGCAAAGTTCTAAAATGTTAGCACTATATGGCCATACGCTAGTATCCCAGTTCTAATGAAAGCTCTAGAGAACTTTCCCAAGTTCCCATAGGAAGCGGCCTCACTTCCTAAATCATTGAGGTGAGTCTATCAGAAGTACTCTTATAGCTAAGTATCCCACTCCACATAGAGTATAGCCCTCATTAAGAGTTATAGAATAACTCAACCTTAAATCGCTATAGGATATCATGTTCTTATTGGGATAGACTAGGAGTAACTACCTCATCTTAAAAAATGCATGATTCTTCTTAATTATCATATGACTTGTTTTTCCCTTTGAACCTATTTCTTGGGATCTCCAGTCTACAGGTTGGGTTACCATCACTGATAATTTATCAATACGAACTTTAGCCCCATCCCTTTCGAGGTGTTCTACCCCTTCTCCCGAGCTAACCCTTTCGTTAAAGGATCAGCCAGGTTCATTTTAGACCAAAAAAAATCTACTCTGACAGCCCCAGAAGTGAGTTTCTCTCTTACGGACCTGTGCTTACTATGTATTTGTCATTTCTTGTCATTGTAATAACTATTCTCCACTTTTGCAATAGCTGCAGTACTATCGCAGTAGATAAGTATGGTTGGTAACAACTTATCCCATAAAGGAATATCTGACATAATTTTGAACCAATCTGCCTCCTCACTGGCAGTAGCTAGTGCTATCAATTCTGACTCCATCGTAGGTTGGGCTAAAATAGTTTGTTTCTTGGACCTCCAAAAAACTGCCCCACCAGCAATGTTAAAGATATAACCTCTAGTAGCCTTGGAGTCTTCATATAGGGTATTCCAATCAGCATCGATAAATCCCTCTAGGACTGCGGGGAATCACACATAGAGTATTCCTAGGTTTATGGTTCTTTTCAGATACCGCATGACCCTTTCTATATCATACCAATGCTCCATACTAGAACAACTAGTAAATCAACATAACATCCCCACTGCGTAAGCAATGTCTGACCTAGTACAATCAGTAGCATACCGATGGCTGCCAATGATACTAGCATACTCAATTTGTCTAACACTGTCACCAGTATTCCTAAATAGCGTCTGACTAGGGTCGTAAAGAGTGCACACAGGTTTACAGTCATAGTAGTTATACTTTTTAAAGATCTTCTCAATGTAATGAGACTGATCTAAAGTTATACCACTTTCAGTCCTAGTAATCTTAATTCCCAAAATTATACTAGCTTCCCCAAAATTCTTCATGTGAAAATTTTGACTTCGTAAAACCTTGGCATCATTAACAACATAGATGTTAGATCTAATAATCAGCAAGTCATCCACATATCGGCATATAATAGTGCTAACATTATCTACAGCCTTGTAATAAATGCATTTGTCACTTTCATTAATTTTAAAACCATGTGATATGACTAAGATGTCAAATTTCTAATGCCACTGTTTTGGTGCCTGTCTGAGACCATATCGGGACTTCACCAATTTTCAGACTTTACATTCCTGATTATGCACGATAAATCCCTCAGGTTGGTTTATGTAAATCTCTTCATCCAAGTCACCGTTTAAAAAAGCAGTTTTAACATCTATTTG
Organism: Kingdonia uniflora; assembly: GCA_014058105.1. Taxonomy (NCBI): domain Eukaryota; kingdom Viridiplantae; phylum Streptophyta; class Magnoliopsida; order Ranunculales; family Circaeasteraceae; genus Kingdonia; species Kingdonia uniflora. The sequence goes on from JACGCM010000604.1 coordinate 766,368, forward strand.
GTGAACTACTAAGTTATGTACAGCAGCAGTAGCAAGTAATACTCTAATCAAAGTAATTCTAGTAACAGGAGAATAAGTGTCAAATAAATCAATGTTCTCTCTCTATCTAAATCCTTTAGCTACAACCCTAGCTTTGTATTTCCCTACTGACCCATCAATTCTCAATTTCTTCTTAAGGATTAATTTACAACCAATTGCCTTACAACCGAGAGGTAAATCAGAAAGAACCCAAGATCTATTGGACTCCAAAGAGTCCATCTCACTGTTGATAGCATCCTGCCAAACATCTGAATTAGGGAAGGTAAGTGCCTCTTTGAGGGTAGACGGATCTCCCTTTAGAGTAATTACTGCAAAATCCTTTCTCCACTCGAGCTCTCTTGCTCTTTTTATCATTTGTAATAATGTTCACAGTTTCTAAATTTATAGGTTCTCCTATTCTAGGTGCAATAGAACAAGATGAGGAACCCCCACTATCTCTAGATATGAAAGGAAACTTGTCTTCAAAAAAATCAGCGTCAAATGATTCAATAATAGTTTTGTTTTGCAAATCAAAAAATCTATACACTTTACTATTAACTGCATAACCAATGAAAACACATTTATAAGCAAGACTAGCAAGTTTCGACCTTTTAGGATCAGTTATCCTGCTATATGCTAAACATCCCCAAACTCTAAAGTATGAGACATTCGGCCTTTTTCCATTCCATAATTCCAAAGGTATAGCCAAGGTCTTTGAGTTAGGAACTCTGTTTAGCATATAACAAAAAGTTAATAATATCTTTCCCCACCAATAAGAAGCAACACCAAAACTTAGCATAATAGCAACGACTAGTTCTGTATAAGTACAGTTCCTACGTTCAGCCTTACCGTTCATCTCAGGTTAATAAGGAGTTGTGGTCTCTCAAATAATACATGTTGACTGATACAGCTCGAGGAATGCCCCTGAGTCATATTTAGCTCCTCTGTCACTCAGAAAACATTTTATTTTCTTTCCAAATTGAGTCTTAATTTCAGCAAGGAAAATCTTAAACATGTTCAGAGCTTCGCTCTTGTGAGCCATAAGATATATATATATAAGTGTAATTAGAATGGTCATCAATAAAAGATATAAATAACATTTCCTGCTCCTTGTTAAGATCCCTTCTAATTCATAAATGTTTGAGTGCATAAGGCCCAAGGTTCTAGATTCTCTTTGTACAGATTTGAAAGGGGTTTTAGTAATGTTTTCTTGAGAGCAATATTCACATTTCTCAAGACTATCCAAAGGGAATTTCGGAATCAAACTCAGATTACACATACTTTTAATGAGCTTCTTGTTAACTTGACAAAGCCTACTATGCCAAACATTAAAAGTACACACAAAGTAAGAAGAAGATTCTTTATTAATCATATCAATATTAAGCTTAAACATAGATCGCACGCATAGCCTTTACCCACAAATTCCCCATTCTTGGTGATCGTATAAATTTCACCTCTAATATTTTGCGTAAACCCAGCCTTATTCAGGAGAAAAGCAGATACAAGATTCTTCCCCATTTGAGAGGTATGGAGAACATCCATCTGAATGATAGTCCTCCCAGAGGTAAACTTCAACTCGATATTTCCAGTTCCAACAACCTCAGTGGTGTGGGTGTCCCCCAATAACACGTTCTTGCCCTTAGCTTCAACATAAGTTGTATACAACTCCCTATCAAAACAGACGTGGCGGGTAGTACCAGAGTCCATCCACCGTCCTTCTAAGCCACTGACCATATTAACCTTAGATATCATAGCAACCAGAGGTTCTTTAGACATATGCTCGATCAAATGGACCTTTGCAGATTTTGACTTGTTACGGCAGTCCCGGGCCATGATTCCTGGTCGACTACAGTTATAACAAATAAATTGGACAGATTCCTGTTTGTTTTCAAGATAGGTAAAGAGTTGTTCGAGCCATGGTTCTTGTTTGGTTTGCAGAACTGGTTTTTCATACCTTTTTTTACCGGCTTCAGAGAGGCATTGGTGATCTTGTTCTTATTGTGATTAGATACAAACAGAACTTCTTCATTAATGTCTTGTTTTCTAGCTTATTCCTCGATGTGGAGGTACACAATAAGGTTCTCTATAAAAAAACTCTTTTGATTTATGTCGAAGGGTATTTTTGAACTTCTTCCAGGCTGGAGGTAATTTGTCTATGTGGACAGCAACCTGGAATTGTTCATCTAATTTGATACCCTTAGAAATAATCAAATGAGATATCTTTTGGAGTTCGTGAGACAGGGTTATGACTGACTTATCGTCATGCATCTTAAAATTCAAGTAGCGGCTAACTACGTACTTTTTCGGCCCAGCCTCCTCCGAATCATACTTTCTCTAGAGAGCGTAGCAAATTTCCTTAGCGGATTCCAACGCAGAGTGTAAATCATAGAAATCATCGCTAAGTCCATTCAGGATGAAATTCTTACAAAGAAAATCATCTGCAGTCTATTTCTCAAGGGCCAGTATAGATTCAGGGGATATGGGTTTGACTTCTTTAGGCTTAGAAGTGACACACGACTCAGCTACTTTCTTAGTGGTTAAATATAAAAACATTTTTTGTTTCCACCGATGGAAGTTCTTTCCTTCAAATTTGAAAAGTTTGTTGTTTTCGGTGAAGAGGGATCGGACATCACTGTCTCCGCCCATAGTAGATACTAGAGCGTCTTAAAATTGTTATGGAAATTAATACTATTTTACCTCTACAGTAGTATTTGAGTGCAGAGATCCTTAGAACTGCATCAAAAGAAAAATGAAAGGGAGGTATTGAAATGATGATCCGGAAATGTTGAGTCGAGAACTAGGTCTCTATCTTTAAGACGTTTTGCCAAACTGACCTTTACAAACAGTTAATTGTTGCATCGCCTCCAGGATAAAATAGTAGAATAGGAACTTCTCTTACAAGGAAGAAGGATCTTTGTATGATTTGCACTTTCAATTAGTTTACTCGGATTCTAGACTCATGATTATATTGAAGAGAAGATAAGAATTGTGCATTCAATAGATTGATAAAACTGAGGCACAATTTCTCTTTATATAGAGAAAGTTCGAAACGGTAACAAGAGTTAATGGTGGGACACATCATCAAAAACGTTCGAAACGGAAGTGAAACGTTTAAGACTTAAATACGAAACAGTTACGTTTGAGGAATTCAAAAAAATGAAAAAATTCAGCTAGAAATATACTCAGTTCAAATTTGGTCTTCTGGAAACTCCATTTCAAAATTGACTCAATTCGAATTTGGTCCTCTGGAAACTCCTATTTTAAAGGACTCAGTTCGAATTTGGTCTTCTGGGAACTCCAGTTCAAAATAGACTCAGTTCAAATTTGGTCTAGGTCTAATAGAATTGGTTTTGACAAAATCAATTCTTTCATAGAGGCCCAAGCCCATGAGCCAAACAACGTTTTAAACCCATTTTTTTGGCCCTCCCCCACCCAACACATAAAATAAAGGACCTAGGTTATATCATGGAAACAAGCTACTCTTCCAAGCATTGTGAGACTAAAACCCAACAGTGTGAACAACATATCAAAGCTACAATGAAGCCAGAGATCGCTTCCTCCCTCCATTTGAGTTAAGTTTACTTGAGTTGGTTGCAATCATCCAAATTGAAAACCTATATCTCTAATCAGATTCAAAGAAAGAGGAGATAAATTATTTTGGCAAGTATGCGTAAATGTTAAAACACTAGTTCGATTTTACGCCCAATAACCAATGTGTAGATTTGAGTAACATATATAATAAGAGGATAAATAATAACATAAATTAAATGAAAAAAAAAAAAAAAAAAAAAAAAAAAGGGAAAGCCTATGAAATATGACAATAAGAAAATAAGATATTTAATAATTAACTTTAATCTAGCAAATAAGTACACAATAAACCCAATAAATATAAATTCCTTGGTATCAAAGCGCTTGATGACCTCCATCATCTTGGTGTTGTAAGAATATTTTTCAATAAACCTCTTATTCCAAACAACGCTTGACATACCAAAAATGGTGGTAAAATTAATCTAACTTTTTGACTAATAAAACCTTATAAACTTCAACCCCGGGTACCGATACATTATCAAAACTAGTAGCCAGTAATTGCAAAATGCCATCAAACAGAAGAGTTTTAATCAATCCCAATTAAAAAATGTCGTAAACTCGTGCTCGTTGTTACTAAAGTATAATCCAGAGACAATTAATACCAAATACAAGGTCTATAAGGGTTTGGATTTCGATCAAGAATCCCACTGTGATTTTTTGGCAAGCAACGCCATCAATTTTCAACTTGACGTGGACGATAATATTCTTCCGTTCATTGACCTTCATTTTTTTGTTACAGCAGATAAGAATTTAGTGAAATGTTTTTCTAAAAACAGTTGGTTAATTACATAAGTATAAATACTTTAAAATAATTTGGAGTATTTGAAACAAATCAGGATAAATGATACCTAGCACCGTACATTTGTTCTCCGGAAACAAGGTTACTTACATCAAGAAAAAAATAGGTGATTGGTTGTGTAAAACGGTCGACAGACCTCGGAGGTAGTACCTTATCCGATATTTTCTTTTAAGCCGTCCAACAAATAGGTGGCTTGAATATAACAACGATTAACACAAACTTAGAGTTTTGCAAAAATCAAGGATAGTCCGAATCTACTTTTTTATACGCATTTGAGATTTATTTTGATTTTTTTTTTTAGGATTGTCAACTTCGATTACCCAAAAGAGTTGGTAAATTTTTCAAATGCGTATAAAAAAATTATATTCGATCCAGCCCTGATTTTTGCAAAACTCATATTTCTGTTAACCGTTGCTACATTCATGTCACCCATTTGTTAGACGGCTTGAATAGAAAGAAGGTCTGTGACCCGTTTCGCACAACCAATCATTTATTTTTCACTTGATGTAAAGAACCTTGTTTCCGGAAAAAAAAAAAAAACACACACACGGTGCTGGGTATTATTCATCCCGATTTGTATCAAATACTCTAAATTATTCTGAAGAGTTTCTACTTGGGTAATCAACTAACTATTTATGGATAAGTATTTTACTTAATTTTCAACTATTGTCACTAGAAAACGAAGTTACTCAATAGGCAGAAAAATATTATCCTTTACGCCAAGTTGAAAATTAACAACGTTGCTTGCTAAAAAATTACAGAGGGATTCTTGATCGAAGCCTAACCCTTAGAGCATCTCCAACAGAGTGGTATGCTATTAAGGTTTTCCCATACTCTTGTAAAAAATCCATCCAACAGGGGTATGGTGTTTAGCATACTCACCCCCATACCCCTCCAAAGTATGCAAAACCTGAACTTGGTGAGGAGTATGCACATACCGCCTAGGCGCTGAACTGTTCCGCGCCCAACAATTTTTTTAATAAAGTTGTTTAGGCGCTGAAATGTCCAGTTCTTGATTTTGTCATAAGAATTGAATGAGAGCATCTTTTTCATGTGGAACCAGCTTTGTAACAATGAAAGTACCTCGGCCAGTCCCATCGATGTTGATGTATCCTGTGGGTTCTTCTGTGGAAGGCTGATCATTGAGGTGACCAGCTTGTTGTATTTGTTATGCAGCATATCTGTCAGAGATATCCAGAATAGTAGAGACGGTGTTTTTGCAAACTCGAGAAAGCTTTTGACTACCCCGGATCTCATAGATGTCGTCATTGTATCTGAAGCGGAGTACTTGATAATAGGTGAAAGTGATTGCTAGACCAGGAGATGTGGGAATGCGGCGATGCCCATTTCCCTGCTGTACCACTTCAACTTGCTAGGTAGCTAACCCTTCTTACTAACTCAGAACGAGTCAATACCACCCCGTCTTGAGTAAAATAGACTACGCCCATTGGGATCATCATATCCTGCAACATACCCTGACGTAACAAAAGGTTGTATCTGCATATAAACCAACATAGCAGAAGCAATTGGTAATGGGGGTCAAGATAACCTATCATCCATCTTGTTGTCCACTCCCTTCTTATACTATATAATCAAGGGAAATTGTTAGAGATACGAAATCCCCTTCATCTAGCGAGCTTGCTATAGCTTGGACTGTGTAGCAAAAAATTGGAAAGGTTTGTGATCAGAATGTACCACAACCTCCTCTTGTAACTGTCCCATGTCGATTTGTTGCTTATAAGATATTATCATTAGAAACAGCACTCTAGCCAACGTACCCTCCTGAACCGGTCGAACCAATAACATAAAAACATAAACTTGTCGATCGTATTAACCAATCGCTTTACTTGAGTCGTTGTTACTAAATTCTTTGTGGTGACATGCTACTTACAAGCATTGATATGGAACTTATTTCCCTCATTTACAAGACGATACTTGCGAGCTCTACGGTAATGAATCGCATCTCGGTCCCAAAGATATGGGCTACCCAAGATGACCTGACACACATCCAAAGGAACCACTTCACACGTCTCCTCATTAATAAACCTTTCAGTGATCGTAAACTTGAATGTACACTTCTTCGTAATCATCAAATTTGTATCATTCGGAATCCACCCCAAACCATAGAACATAGGATGAGCTGTAGTCGCCAAACCTATCATCTTCACCAACGCCTCAGAAATCAAATTTTTCTGACTACCCGGATCTACAATGGCCTCGAGCAAACTCTGCTTTACCTGAATACTGACATGAAAAAGTTCATTCGACTCTCCTCCTCAGTAGCCAAAGTTTGTTAAAACATAAGTATAAGCTTTGGATTCGGTTTATCTAAATCTAGGAGGTCAACAACCTCTGTGGCTAGTACACATCTCTCTTTCATGCTCTTCTCCTCATTCGGCCTAAGCTCCGGGTGAAGTTTCCAATAATAGTCGAAAATATGCCCACTCGCCTTACAATGATTACAATGATAGTCATTGCACAAAGGCCCCTCTCCTTCTAACTCTCCCTTATGCTTATTTTTCCAACTAGACTTATACCTCGACGTATTCTTGTCATCTTCTTTGTCACTTTTAAAGTACTTGCCTTCAATGGTAATTGCCTTCATGGTAGCATCCTCGATATTGGCCACAGTAAAGAGCTTCAACTCTCTTCAAATAGACCCTGACAAACCCCCCGTGTACTTCACTAGCACCTCATACTCGTTCACATCAATGTCCAAAACCAAAGCTTGGTTATGAAACGTCATAGTGTACTCTTGTACGGATTGCTCAAACTTTTTGTGCAAATTGTGTCATTTATACCATTTCTCTTGCTCATACCCAATCGGATAAAACTGCTTTCGCACTAATACCTTAAATTCTTTCCAACCCAAACTTCCTACATCGTGGCATTTCTGATAAGATTTCCACCACGTGAGTACATGACTTGTGAATTTTAACGTAACAAAGCGTATTTGCTAAGCATTGGAGTATTTATAAACAAAAAAATAAATTTCTGACCTATCTAACCAATTATCTAACTTCTCGGCATCGATCGAACCGTTGAATATCGAAATTTCAATATTAAAATTATTACGAAGATTACGAATATGATTCGATGACTTACCAATACCTGATCGCTCCTTGCCGGATTCGATATCAGTAGAATTACTATTGATCACCGCAAAATTATCATTTATATCCACCTCCATAACCCCTTTCTTCCTCGAGCGGCCTCGCCCTTGAGAGTGGCCTCGCTGCTTCGTCAAGGTGGAAGTCTTCACACGGTTCATGAGACACAATTGTGCAACTAACTCCCCAACAGTGAAAGTTAGGTCAGAAACTGTCATTTCCAAAGTTGTGAGTTGATTGTTGGAATCGTCCATCTCCAAATCACCCTTCCTCTTTTAATTAGGTTTACGATGAATCGTCAACGGACTCACTAGCTTCTCCTTCGTTTACTTGAGACGGTCGCGTGTAGAGACCATAAACCACAATCAACCCCCGAAGATCGTAACTGGAAAACTGATACCACTTAATCCACAATACGATTGAGAAGCTCTAGTTAGTAGAAAAGGATAAAGAACACCAATTGATTGAGAAAAATAAAAGCTTAATTGCTTAAAAATGAAGTACTTACAAAAAATCACTTCAAAAAAAACCATAGGTTTCTCTCGGAACTCTTTCCCGATCTAACATAACCTAAAAAAATAACCTAAGTTCCCTTTATATACTAGGGATCTCGAAAATAATAAAAGAATGAATCTTGAGGCAAAACTACGCCTAAAGAGAAAGGCTGACTCGCGCCTCTATTCAAGCAGAACAAGTTTCTGTTTAAATAAAATAAATATATTCGAATAGATTTTAATCTATTCTAATAGATATTCATTTATTCGAATAAAACACCTCAGGCCAAAATGTATTCGAATAGATTAAAATCTATTCGAATAAAACACCTAAGGCCGAAATGTATTCAAACAGAAAATAATTATGTTCAAATATAAATTGAAAAACTTATTTCTACTTTAGATCCTCCGAGATCACCTACCTTCTCAGTTTCCACCTCTGGGCGTTCGTTATGATCCCCTTGGTTAATTCTCGTCGTCTGAGGAGACACGCCATCCAGCCCCTCAGCAACCCCTTCGACCTCTTCATCCTTATCCTCCATATAGTTGTCAGCCGTAATGGCATCCACCTCATCTTTAGAATATCCTTTGGACATAAGGTGACACCCGAGCCTGTCACGCCCAGCTGCCACCTCCTCCAAATCCACTATCGCCGTTACCTGAAGCTTATTAATCTCTACTACTAGGGAGGCCTTTAAGGCCTCCAGCCGCTTCCCTTCCTTGCTCAAATCAGACTTCAATCGAGTTACGCTCCTTTCGAGCTTGACCTTCTTCCTTGTCAGCTTTACTTTCTCTTCCTCGACCCCGAGGCATATTCCTTTTATCATCCGAGCAGCCTGTAAAAAATAAAACAAATTCGACCTTTTTGATTAGCTTGAATCATAATACAAAATCCATCATGAACACATATTCGCACATAAGAACCTACCATTATTCTCATCTCCTCCTTCCTGTGGAGAGCTGCCAACTTGGCCATCTCCTCAACCTCTTTCCAATCATCCTCAATATCAAGTCGATCTTCTACGACCTTTCCCCTCGATACTTCAAAAGGTTCAACCCTTCCATTTTTAACCTTTTCTCCAGCCTTACCACTTCCCGAGGTCCCAGGAGCTGCAAGACGCTTAAACATTTTCCCTTTGGGGAACTTTTGAGCTAATTTTCCCAGCGTAATAGACTCGGGTAATCATGTGTCCACCCCAGGGGCCTTATACAAGTTTGTTCGCCTTTCCCCATCAGTTCCCATCTTTTTGCTGCCGTCAGCGTTCATCATTAGCCTTGTCGACTGAGATTTTAGAACTTTTTCAACTCGGCTGTTAAGATACTTCTTTCTGTTAATGCCAAGATCTTCCAATACAGCCTCGAGCTCTGTCTTCTTTAGAGCAACTTTATCCAACAATGACTCTTTATTCGTCACCTGTGATCTAGGACCTGACATATATAAAACATTAACATCAGCGAATATCGTACAATTTCAACTATCAATCCCATGCATTATACATTGTTATTCTTACGTTGCTTTACAGTTCTAAACAGAAGTTCCATGGGCTCTTTGTCATCTCTCTAAAGGTAATCACCCTTCACCAATATTACATTATCGTTCCAAGGTCGACCTGCTGAGTTCAGATCGAATAAGCAAAGTCGAGTTGAGCTCGCGTAGAAATAAGCCCCCCCCCCCGCTTGCGCCATAATTTTTTATACCATAAAACTGCAACACATCCTTAGAGGATATCCTCCTTCTTCTACCCTTACCTTCTCACTGTATGTTCAAAGCTTCATAAACACTTATCACCTCTCATATGTTCCCATTCATCTGAACGGGACATACACCAATAAGATTCATAATACCTTTCACCAGATTGTTAAAGGGAATACTCAACTCATACTCCAACTGAAATAAGTAACATAGAAAACCCTATGAAGGCTCACTCTAAACATTCCCCTATAAATACTTCAAAGAGATCAATTCCTCTATACCTCTATCCCTTTTCTCCTTATCCAAATTAGCCAGCAAATAAAAATATTCCTCTCCCGCTGCTACAGTACAACCCCTAAATTACCTGCCGGCATAATTAATATAGTTACCCCATATACCTCCTATAGAAGCCTTGGCATCCAGTGAGAGTCTGCTTCTGTATTTCAATCACGCTTAGGCGCTCAGAAGACTCTTAGTTCGAGAATTTGGTTCTAGCACTGAGTTTACTGCTTGCATAGTTCCTATTTGAAGTTTGACTAGACATCAACCAAACTCATGCGATGGAAGCCCATTGTTGGTTTTAATGCCTACTTTGTATCTGGGTGAAAGATTACTGAAGCAAGAAGAATTGGAAGACATGATGCCTCGGCGTGCCTGAATGACCTGTAACTTATAGCAAGCAGGGAAAAACTTGTTATTTGTAAAGTACCTGAGTTTTGGTGATGGACGCCTGAGATCGATGTAAAAAAACTTATTATCTGTAAATCATATGTAATATTTTTGACATGAATAAATGTTGTTTATCCAATAATCTGTATATAGAAAAATTTTCAGAATCGAACTAAATTGTACAAGGTGTTTAAAATGAATAAGAGTTTATAAGAAGTGAGAACATTATTGTTGTGATGCTCGAGCAGATATGAATACGTGCTGATAATGAAGTTGCGATGTAAGGATGATTTGTGTTTTTAAAACAAATGAGGGAGAAAAATTGTAGGAAATATATAATTGTAGAAATTCGAGCTTCTTTAGGTCGACAGAGGTACAACTGTTGGTAACATGAGGTCGAGTATAGTAAAAAAAATGTATGTATTAGTGAGGGAATAAGTTTAAATAATTTATTCCATAATTCTGGGTTTTCTATTGCGTGATACAAGATAAAAATCATGTTTTTGAGGGAAAGGTGTGTGAGAAACATATAGATATGGGTAGGATAATCTATAAAAAATAGAGGAAGGATTAGGATGGTACAGGCTCAATCTCGGAGGATTCGTCATGCTGCGGAAGGACGATTGGATATAAAATTGCCAAAGTGCGGGAGGGGATTTTTGGTTCATTTGTTTACGATGCCGAGCTACCGGTGAGGGAATGTCAGCTCGAAGGATTGGATGTAAGGAGCAGAGAATTGAAGTATGCTCGTTATTTCTATGAGGTATACTTTCGTGAATTGGTCAGGGATGTGGTAGAATGAGAAAGGTTGATTGGTTTGATTGCTGAAGTTGAGATCGAATTCGAAGATTTGAGAACTGACGAATAATGTGACTAGACTACGGTTGCGATAGATGCTGTATAAAGCGTTGATCATGAATAATACATTTTAGTTGGATGTAACCGAAAAGATATTAGTCAATCAGATCCTCTATAGGTGTAAATCCATTTTAAGACTATTTTAGTAAATAATTTGAATAATTTTGAAAATTTGCGTAGTTTAAGAAATGGCGTCAATTTCTATAAGTATGATAAACAAGGACAGAGAAACAAAAATTAGGAAATACAGAAGCTTCTGGTTTTGTTTTCTATATAAGGAAGAAAGAATCTGACATCGTACAGGGTGAGTCATCATGAGTGTGGAAAAGTTAGGAAAGGATATGGAAATAGGAGAGAAAAATATGTTAAAAAATAAGGGGAGTTGTAATGATGGAAATGTAGTTTTATTAAAAAGGTACAAGATGTCTCACATAGAGAGTGTAAAGGACGCCTCGGTTTTGAAATCGAGGATGGGTCATGCGAGGAGCAATAAATGCCAGCCGCTTGAGAGAGGAAAGATAAATAGTACTTCTTTATCTCCAATCAAACATTTTTCAGCATCAAAAAATTTAGAGAGCACACAGAGAGAGAGAGGAAAAATTAGGGGATTTGATAAGGAGTTATCCGAAGGGGAACAACGGTTGAAGAGGGCGAAAGATTCTGAATCTCGTAGGTGGCTATACAGCAGCGTCGTGAGGGAAAGGCTTGGCGCTACTGCAGATTCTCATTCAGATACTGAAGGTTAGTATAGTTGTAAGCAATATATGTTAACGTATAAACTGAGTATGTTAAAGATATATGTTATATGTAAACGATTGATATATATATATATATATATGAAAAAATGATAGATACCTTAACATGTATGTAGGTCGAGCGTGAGAAGCATTTGTGTAGGGTCGAAAACATGCATGTAAAAATTACTGTTGAGATGGGTAGTTTGTCTGTTAACGAGGTATCGACCTCTGGTCGGACGAATGAGTCGGATGGTGAGGTGGAAGTAGGATTGGAACCATTCCTGGGTTTTCCTGGTCAATTGATATTGTATCCTCCAGGTTCTGACGCCTTTAGAGAGTTCTGTAAAGCTAAGACGGTTGTAAGAGGGAAGTGGGGTAACTGTGTAGAATATGCCAGTAGGTAGTTTAGGGGTTGAACTGTAGTCGAGGGGGAAGAGTACTTTTATCTGTTGGCTAATTTCGAAGTAGAAAAAAGAGATAAGGGTATAGATAAATCAATCTCATTAGAATACTTCGATGGGGATGTTCGGAGTGACCTCTCGGAGGGTATTTTGTGTTACCTATCTCAATTAGAGTATGGGTTGAGTCTTCCTCTTACCAATTTGGCAAAGAGGATTATGAATACAATTGGGGAATGCCCAGTTCAATTGAACGGGAATATGTGGGAGGCAATAACCATGTGCGATCATCTGAATAAAAAATGGGAAAATGAGGGAAAAGTGAGGTGGATAACCCCTGAGGACGTTTTCCAATTTTATAGGGTGAAGAATTATAAGGCCAGTGGAGGGTCGTACTTTTGTGCAAGCTCAACTCGGCGCCGCTTCTTCAATCTGAACTCAGCAGGTTGAACCTGGAATGATAATGTCATATGGGTGAAGGGTAATTGTCTTCAAAGATATGACAAAGAACCTTTGGACCTTCGGTTTAGAACTGTAAAGCAAAGTAAGTATAGAGATGCATAGATAAAACTAATGCTATATTTCACTGACCACTGTAGTTGATAATAAAAAATATTGTGCATTACAGGTGTGAAGTCAAAAGTAGAGAGGAAAGAGTCTCGGTTGGACGAAGTTGCAGAAGAGGAGACTGAGCTTGAATTTGTATTGGAGGGACTCGGTCTGACTAGAAAGAAAAGGATTGACAGTAGGTCGAAAAAGATCTGAAAAGCTCAGTCGATTAGGTCGATGGCGGGTGCTGACGAAGGGAAGAGGCATGTGAGTGGTGGGGAGGTTCAAACCAATTTATCCAAGACTCCTGGAATAGGCTGTTCGATTCAGCCGAATCCTGTTACGTCAAGCAAGATAGATCAAAAATATCCGAAGAAATAGATGTTAAAGACTTTGTCGGCCTCTGGTACCACTGGAAGTGGTGAGGCCGCGGAGGGGCGATCTGCTACGGTGGATGACCTTAAAGAGGTCGAGGAAAGGGCCAGGTTGGTGGTTCTCCATAGAGAGGAAGACACGAGTAAGATGGTAAGTTTATGTTATAGGAAAGAGTTGGTTAATGCGTTTTTGAGCTTATCGCTGAGATTGATTTATTATTTGCAGGTTGCTCATCTTATTAAGAGGATTTGGCTCGGCATTGAGGGAAAAAAATCTGAGCTGAAGAAGGCAAATATCAAGCTGGAAAAGGAATTAGCTCGATCCAGGACTGATGGCCTGAAGGAAGTCGGGCAGCTGAAGGCTTCTCACGCAATGGTGATTGGTCAGCTAAAGGTGGAGACAAGGGCCAATCTAGACGAGATGGTTGAGGAGCGTAACAGGCCAGGGTGTCACTTGATGCTGAAGGGCTATTCTGAAGAGGAGGTGGATGCCATTAAGGTGGACACCTATGTTGAGGAGGAAGATGAGAAGGAAACGGAAGTGGTGGGGATCATGGACGGTCTGGATGGTGTCTCCCGTCAAACGGTGCTCAACAACCAAGAGGATGATGCTGAAATCCCTAAGAATAATAGTGTGAAGGTAGGGTAGAAACGTGTATTTGTATAAATATTTGTATGTTGCTGAAATGTGTGTGGGGAAGAAACTTCAGTAGATTGACTTTGTTTTATAAACCTCTTGTAGGCACTTAGAGCAATAAGTCTCAAAATAAAAGATCTAGAATCCGGACTTGCCAGGGAGAGAGAGACCACTACAGCCTTGCTGTCTGCGCAAGTGGAGCTACAGGTTAAAACTAAATAAGTCCTTCGACTTGTATGTTAAACCAATGTTAAGTTATCAAGTAAATAGGATATAGATGCATGGTAAAAATCCAATGTTATTGATATAAAGTCGTATATCGAAAGTATGTACCCTGTACGTCGCAAGAAACCTCATGAAGTATTTATCTGATAATGCACTCCAAATATGTAGACTAAAAGTATTTTGACACCACAGATGTTTAGGAATCATATAGAATCTTTAGGAATGTAGTATGTAGAAATTCAAATGCTTTCATGAACCAAACTATACTAAAAATTGTTATAATCCCCAGGTCGAATTAGAGTCATCTCACTCTCGTGAGGACGACGTACTCAAGTGTAATCGGGAATTTACAGAGCAGTTCAATAGGATGAGGGAGGCAAACAAGAATAGAGAAGATCAATACGTAAAGGCGCATTTTAAACTTGTGGAGGTGACCCAGGCTGTTTTTGACCTTACTCTTCAGGTCGAAGAGAAAGATGCCAAAATAGGTAAGGGGTTAAAAGATCTAGCGGAGGTAGCAGAACGTGCAGAGAAGCTACAAAGTAAGGTTGACGCTTTAGCGGTTAAGGGTAAGCAGCTGATACGGCCCAATACCGTATTCAGGCGTTAGAATGATTAGAGGAGCGATCTCGATCTGATCTTCAGAATTGTAAGAACGAGCTGGAGCGAATGAGACAAAAATTTGTTGAAATAGACAATGAGTTGAGGGTAGCTCGAGAAAATCTATTAGCTTCAGAGGCCGCAGCTGAACAATTACAAATAGCCCTACCTACCAAGGATATGGAGTTCTGGGAAATGCAACGAAGGTGCAACGATCTAAATGAGACAGTTGCATGACTTAAATCTAAGCTGGCGCAGGCCCTTGCACGTACCAAAAAAGCCAAGGCTAGACAGCGCTCATGGGGAGGTAGAACTGATGTTAAGGCTCCTCTAGTTCGAGGGGATGAAGTTAGTCTTTCAGGTCGAATTAGAGAGATAGAGAATAATGTATCTCCTATTCAGGGGAATGTTCAAAGAGGAAATACGAACTTGAGGGAATGTCTGCAGAAGCTGGATGCTGCTCTTATCAGGGAGAAAGTTTTGGAAGGAGAAATTAAAGTAAAGGAATCGTTGATGAAGAGGAAAGAGGAATTATGGAAAGATACTTCGGCTAGGGAAGAGCTGAACGCAGAAATCAAAAATATTCGCGCCAGTATAGTAGACTTAGAAGCCATAGGCCTAGTCGAATCAGCAAAATATATAAAGAACTTGGAAGATAATACAATTTACCGTGTTCAGGTCAATAGGAAAATGATTGGACAGAAGAATTTGTATGCTAAGTTAGAGTTGCGCCTCAAGAAGGTGAGAGCAAAATTTATAATAATAGTAATACCTAATGCGTCACGCTTAGAACTGCTAAAGGCGATTGTTGCATATTTTGTTGAGGAACTAAAGAGACTCGAGTCATAACGAGATACCTTGTTTAAAAGACTGTCAGATAAGGGATGCATTTGCGGCATTAACATAGATCGTGGGAACTATTTGGGCGTCATGGAAACCCAATTGGGCCATCGAACTGCTAAGCTGATAGAGTCAGGTAGAGCTGCTGTAATCCGCAAACAAAAAGTTCAACCTCTTGATGTAGGGGGAAGCACTGTTGGCGCTCCATCAGCAGAAAAGAATCCCTTGTAATATGAATTTGACCTAAAAAATAAATAGTGTCTGTCACTGACACATTGAAAAAGATAAAAGCTTGTATGACCTTTGCCTTATCTTGTATCTGGTGGGGTTTCTGATATAAAACATTTTTTTTACATTCGTTTTAATCGCAGAAATGGGTTGAGTTAAACCAAGTTGAAACTTGATTTGAACTATAAAAATGTTGTAGACATATTGTAAGAGATGAAGGCTAGTATTACCTTTGCCTTATCTTATGCCTGATAGAGTCCTTGATGTAAAACAAATTTCTACACTTACTACAATCGCAGAGATTAAGTAGAGTCAGCCAAACCAAGTGATATCCTTGATCCAACCGTTATAAATGACCCAAACAAGTTGAAGTAGATGAAGGCTAGTATCACCTTCGGCCCATCATTTTTTTGGTAGAGTCATTGATATGAAACAAGTTGCTACACTTGCTACAATCGCAGAGATGTGTAGAGGAAGCCAAATCAAGTAATATCCTTGCTCTACCTTGGATAAGATCGATTGTCATTTAGTATTATCTATGCCTTAATCTATAAAATATGAGGAGAATGATATTGTAAAAATAACTTTAATTGATAAGTTAAAATTTTGCATTGGATGGAGATGATAATCTCACTTTTGGAATTGAAAAACAAAAGCAAAAAATAGAAATCAAGTAGTAAAACGCTTAACGATAGTATCGTCTCAGTCGCCTAGTGTTCTAAGGATTTAAAATGGGGATTTCCTCTTCTGTCATGAGATAGTATGATCCCAGGCCTGAGAGACCTATGATAATGAATGGACCCTCACAATTGTCGGCTAATTTTCTAGCGCAAGGCTCTTTGCGATGTTGAAGATTTTCTCTGAGAATGAGATCTTTGACCTGGAAAGTGCAGCTCCTGACTCAGTTATTATACGATCTGGCAAGCATATAATGATATCGACCTAGGTTAGCGATGGTGCATTCCCTGGTCTCATTTATCATATTGAGATTGTAAGCCAATTTGAACTCATTTTCCTCGTCAGTCAACTCGTGATTGCAAACTAGATGATGATATTCAGAAGGAATGACAGCCTCAGTACCATAAACAAGGAGGAATGGGGTACACCCAGCGGATTTTCAGGGAGTGGTTCGATATACCCACAGGATGTGACGCAGTTCACGAACCCAATTCCCTTATTTTTATGAGTGAAGCCACTTTTTGAGTCCATCTACAATGGTTTTGTTAGTGATTTTGGTTTGGCCATTGCCTTGAGGGTAGTATGGATTTGATGGTGAGTGGATGATATTGTGGTGGTTCAAGAAGGTTACGACTTTATCTCCCACAAAATAGGTCCCGTTATCGATGCGAATAAGGTGAGAGAACCCAAACCGGGTGATTATGTGGTTCCAGATAAAAGAGATGACTTCTTCTTCTCTGGTTCGACATAGTGGAATTGCTTCTACCCATTTCATAAAATAATTGGTAGCTACGAGTAGGTGATGGCGGTTACCTGGAGGGTTAGGGAATTCGCCAATGAGATCTAGTACCCATCTATTAAATAGCCAGAAAACCTTGCTTGCATGGAGCTCGAGCGCAAGGGTACGTATCATATATCCATGTCTCTGGCAGGTACCGCATCTGTGGGAGTACTCTTCTGCTTGTTTGCGCATGTCAGGCAAGAATACTCCTTAAGTGATAGCTTTGTTTGCTAGCGATCTATCTGCGGCATAGAAGCCACAAGTTCCTTAATGTAATTTGAGGAGCAGTTTTTCTGCTTTTGATTTGGAGAGGTACTTGAGGTAAGTCCCTATGACATAAAGGCAGTATAGCATACCATTTTGAGTAATGCAATGCTTCGAGTTGTTGATAAGCTGTCAACGTTCGTTTGGATCTGATAGGAGTGGTCTGTTGCGATTGTTGTCAACACTAAGGTAGGCTAAGAAAGGCTTTCTCCAATCGTCATCTCCCCCTTTATCACCCCCAGTGTTGATCATGCATACAGAAATGCGATCAATGTTGGGGGTTTAAATGACTTCGAGCTGGAGATATCGAACTTCCAGACCCAAGACCCCGGCTAGATAGGCCAAGAAATCAGTGTGTCTATTTTTACCTTGAGGAAGATAATAAAGAGTAACTTTTGTAAACTTACTCATCCTATCTGCAACGAGGGCTGTGTATTTGATCATCTTTTTGTTATTCTTGTATTGCTCTGAGTAGTGGTGAACAATGATTATTGAATTTGTGTAAACTGAAAGTTTGGGGACATCGAGCTCATGTGTGAGATTGAGTCCGTGAATGAGGGCTTCATACTCAGTAATATTATTTGAGACTTCAAAATCCAAGCGGATTGATTTCTCAATTTTATCATTAGAAGGGGTAATCAGAACGATCCCGATTCCTGACCCTGCGGGTCTTATTAATCCATCTATGAGAAGCCTCCACCCAGATGAAGTGATCCATTCAGTTCGTTCGTCAAATGGTTTGGAGGGTAGATTCTCTAGTGCATCTTCGGCAAGGTCTGGGTCGTGTTCCTCCCATTCGGGATCCTCCACCGAAAAATCCACAAGAAATCAGCAACGGCCTGATCTTTTTTGGAATGACGTTGTTCGAACTTGATATCATGTTCTCCCAAACTGACTGACCACTGTTGCACTCTTCTCGATTTCACTTTTTAAGATAGAACTTCCCGAAGTGGGTAGTTTGTCATAACTTTGAAGAAATGTTCTTGGAAGTAGTGCTTGAGTTTCTATGAAGTGTAAACAAGGGTGAGAAGATGTTATTTAATTTTAGAGTTCCTTGTTTATGCGGGTATGAGGGTTTTACTGATGAAGAAGACTAGTTTTTTAATTTTCCCTTCTAGGCGAATAAGAGCAGAGCTGAAGGAAGTATCTGTGATGAAACGGTTTATAGCGGCAATTTTGTCGGTGAGTATCTGAACGTCTTTTATTGTTTTTGGAGAAGGCATGTCGAGGAGAGCCCGAATTTGATCTGGATCGGCCTCAATCCCTTTCTTACTGATGAGGTGGCCTAGAAAGCGGCCAGAATGTACCCCGAATTGATATTTACCAAGGTTGAGTCGAATTCTGTAAGATCGAAAAATGTTGAATATAGTGTTGAAATCTGAGATGTGATCGTCTGACTGAAAGCTTTTGCACAAGAGATTATCGATGTAGACTTTGACGATTTTCCCTAAGTGTACTTTGAACATACTAGTCATTAATTGTTGATATGAGGCACCTGCGTTCTTGAGCCTGAAGGGAATGACTTTGTAGCAATAAAGACCTCTTTCAATGATGAAAGTTATCCTTTCTTGATCTTCTTCCAAAAGTGGAATTTGATTATACCCTGAAGCATCGTCCATCATAGATAGAAGATCATGGCCTGTTGTGGAATCGAGGATCTAATGAATGTTGGGAAGAGGGAAACTGCCATTTGGAGTATATTTGTTCAGATCTGTAAAATCTACGCAAATTCGAACTTTTCTATTCATCTTTGGGACAGCGATAATGTTGGATATCCAATCTGGATACTTGGCTCCTCGAATGAATCCCACTTTGATCAATTTTTTAATCTCGGTGTTAACTTCCTCCTGAAGACAAGGTAAAAGTCATCACTATTTCTGTTTGATCGTTATGGCATTGATATTGATGGCTAACTTGTGATAAACTGTGGTCGGATCAACCCCGGGCATTTCATTGAAAGACCATGCAAAAACGTCTCGATTGAGTTGCAAGAACTGAATGAGAGCATCTTTTTCATGCTGAACTAGCTTAGTTTTGTTGAAAGTACCTCTGCTAGGTCCATCAAGGCTAATATACTATGTGGGTTCCTCTGTAGGTGGTTGATCGTTGAGGTGATTAATTTTCTATAATTACTATACGGCTAGTATTTTCTCAAGCTCGAGAGAGTTTCTGACTACCACTGATCTCATAAATACCGTTGACGTGTCTAAATTAGAGTGTATGATGATAGGTAGAGGCGATTGCTTCCATATTGTGTAACCAACATCGGCCCATAATCCCGAGATAATGAGATTCGGCATTAATAGCATAGAAAACGATGTTGATGGTGGTTGGCCCTGCGGTAATAGGTAAGATGATCTTGCCTACTCATTCCTCCCAAGAGCCATTAAATCCACTAATGTCGGTATCACTCTGAATAACTTGGTCGGCTAAACCCATCTGGTCGATCGTACTCTGAAAAAGAATTTCAATACCGCTTCCAGTAACGATCACCATTGTGTACATGAATTTTTTTCATTTTGAGCATTATGACTAATGCATCATGATGTGGAAACTTGACATGGCTAGTATCCCAATCCTCAAATGAGATTCTGAGTTGACGATTGCTCAACTCAGGAAAAATTTTGGCTTCTTTGTCTTGAAGTGTAAGATCACAGCATTCCGATAGCCTCCTGTGTTTTGATCTATTAGAACTGTTGATCTGATTGATTTCGATCATGATGCTGAGGTGCATATAGTAGAGATGTTTTTCCTCAGCTCTATCATTGAACTGAACGGGTTCGAGCTCCATCTTACAATTGCCATCTTTGTATGACTTCAGATCGACAATGTATTCGAGCATCCGTCCCTCCTTAAAAATGTACTCGAGTAATCGCTATAAAGCATAGCAATTGTCAGTAGTATGATGATTTACCTTATGATGTAGGCAGAATGGTTGATTATCGATGGGCTCCAGTGGTTGAGAGACGCGGTAGAGTGGATCCTTCAATAGTAGTGGAAAAATTATGGAGATTCGGACGTTCAGTTTTTGGAGGATGGGTTTGTTTTGTGAGCCACTTTTTTGAGGGTATCCAGTGTTCCCCTTGGTGCATTTTTGATCTCCTTGTTCCTCATTAGGTTTTCCGGTTCGATTTGCAAATGGAATTTTAGTGGAGATGACAGATTTAGTAGACTTTTGTCAGTCAGATATGATCCTCTCCAAGTCAACGTAACCGTTGACTTTGGTGATCATCTCCTCTAATATCGTAGGTTTGTAAGAAAG
>JACGCM010002277.1:0-16214 GCA_014058105.1 Kingdonia uniflora
TACCGGCAACTCGTTTGAGAGGATGTATAATTTCTAAGTATTTCGTTACGACCGACAACTTGCTAAAATAGTTATCAAATGAATCGCAATACTGCCAGTTTTAATTTTCAATGGTACGGATTTCGTACCTCTCCGATACTTAATAACGCAATTATGAAAAGCGGACACCAGCTACACGTTTGTGAGGTTGGATCGCTTCTAAGAGTTTCTTCGATCGACAACATGCTGGAATAGTTATCAAATGAATCGCAATACACCGGTTTAAATTTTTGATGGTAGGATTATGTACCTCTCAATGGTTTTAGATCTCATTCAAAAATGCATATTTACATAGAACTCGCCGAGAGGTTGGATCGCTTTTAAGAGTTTGTTTTAACCGATAACATGCTAGGATAGTTCCAAATGAATCGCAATACTCCCGGTTTTAATTTTTGACGGAACATATTTGTACCTCTATGATGCTTTAGATCGCATTTTGTGAAGCTTGGATACCGACAACTCGTTTGAGAGCTTGGATCAATTTTAAAGTTGGTTTCGACCAACAACATTCTAGGATAGTTACCAAATAAATCGCAATACTCCGGCTTCTATTTATGACTGGTTCGGATTAGGATCCTCTCGATGCTTTAGATCGTGATCTGAGAAATATGGATACCGGCTACTCGTTAGAGAAATTGGATTGTTTTTATGAGTTCGTTTCGACCGACAACATGCTTGGATAGTTGCCAAATGAATCGCAGCGCTCCCGGTTAAAACTTTCGACCGGTACGGATTATGTAACAATCTGATGGTTTCAATCGTAATTTTGAGAAGTTTATCTACCGGCAACTCGTTGAGAGGATGGCTCATTTCAAAGTTTTCATTACGAACGGTAGCTTGCGAGGATAGTTACCAAATGTATCGCAATACTGCGGCTTTAATTTTTGACTGTTCAAATTTTGTACCTCTCCGATGCTTTAGAACGCAATTATGAAAGGTTGGATACCGGCAACCCTTTTGAGGGTTTGGATCGCTTCAAAGAGTTTATTTCGACCGACAATATCTTGGATAGTTACCAAATGAATCGCAATGCTACTGGTTTAAATTTTTACCGGTACGGATTTGTAGCACACCGATGGTTTCAATCGCAATTGAGAAGTTTGGCTACCGGCAACTCGTTTGAGAGGATGGATCATTTCAAAGTGTTTCGTTATGACCAACAACATGCTAGAATAGTTAGCAAATGAATCGCAATACTGCAGGTTTTAATTTTCAAAAGTACGGATTTCGTACCTCTCCGATGCTTTAGAACGCAATTATGAAAGGTTGGATACCGGCAACTCCTTTGTGAGGTTGGATCGCTTCTAAGAGAGCTTCGCTTCGAACGATAGCATGCTTGGATAGTTATCAAATTAATCGTAATACCCTCAGTTTTAATTTTGGACAGGTACGAAATATGTACCTCTCCGGTGGTTTAGATCGCAATTCAAAAAAACTTGCTACATGGAAATTGTTTGAGATGCTGGATCATTTTTAAGAGTTTGTTTCAAACGACAACATGCTATGATATTTACCAAATGAATTGCAATACTCCCAGCTTGTATTTTTTACTGATACATATTTCGTAGCTCAATGATGTTTCATATCACAATTTTGAGAAGCTTGGATACCGACAACTCATTTGAGAGGTTGGATCGATTTTAATAGTTTCGTTTCGACCGACGACATACTTTGATTGTTA
This sequence comes from Kingdonia uniflora, assembly GCA_014058105.1. Taxonomy (NCBI): domain Eukaryota; kingdom Viridiplantae; phylum Streptophyta; class Magnoliopsida; order Ranunculales; family Circaeasteraceae; genus Kingdonia; species Kingdonia uniflora. Next base: position 1,721 of record JACGCM010002277.1, read on the forward strand.
CCAAATAAATCTCAATACTCCCGATTTTAATTTTTGACCGGTATGGATTATGTACCACTCCGATGGTTTCTATCGCAAGTTTGAGAAGTTTGTCACCGGCAACTCGTTTTAGAGGATTGATTATTTCAAAGGTTCGTTACGACCGACAACATGCTAGAATAGTTAGCAAATGAATCGCAATACTGCAGGTTCTAATTTTCACAAGTATGGATTTCGTACCTCTTCGATGCTTTAGAACGCAATTATGAAAGGTTGGATACCGGCAACTCCTTTGTGTGGTTGGATCGCTTCTAAGAGCTTCGCTTCGATCGATAGCATGCTAGGATAGTTATCAAATGAATCGCAATACTTCGATTTAAATTTTTGATCGGTATGGATTATGTACCTCTCCGATTGTTTAGATCGCAATTCAGAAAAGCTTGTTTACATGCAACTTGTTCGAGAGGGTGGATCGATTTTTAGAGTTTTGTTTCTGCCGACAACATGCCAAGATAGTTAACAACGAATCGCAATAATCCCGGTTTGTATTTTGGACTGGTACATATCTCGTACCACAATGATGTTTTCGATCTCAATTCCGAGAAGCTTTGATGCCGGGAACACGTTTGTGAGGTTGGATCGATTTAAAGAGTTTCGTTTAGACCAACAACCTGCAAGGATAGTTACCAAATAAATCGCAATACTCCCGGTTTCTTTTATGACTAGTTCGGATTTCAAATCTCTCCGATGCTTTAGATCGCAATTATGAGTAGTTTGGATACCGGCTACTCGTTTGAGAAGTAGGATCATTTTTAAGAGTTCGTTTCGACTGACAACATGCTTGGATAATTACCAAATGAATTGCAATGCTCCCCGGTTTGAATTTTTGACCGGTACGGATTATGTACCTCTCCGATGATTTCTATAAAAATTCAGAGAAGTTTGGCAACTGAATACTTGTATAAGGGGATGTATCATTTCTAGGAGTTTCGTTACTACCGAAAACATGCGAGGATAGTTACCAAATGAATCGTAATACTGCCGGTTTTAATTTTTGACAGGTACGGATTTCCAACCTCTCCGATGCTTTAGAACGCAAATATAAAAGATTGGATACCGGCAACTCGTTTGTGAGTTTGGATCGCTTCTAAGAGTTTTGCTTCGATCGACAACATGCTAGGATAGTTATAAAATGATTCGCAATACTCCCAGTTAGAATTTTTGACCGGTACGGATTATGTTCCTCTCCGATGGTTTAGATCGCAATTCAGAAAAGCTTTTCATGCAACTTGTTCGAGGGGTTGGATCATTTTAAGAGTTTTTTTCTTTTGTTTCAACGGACAACATGCTAAGATAGTTACCAAATGAATCGCAATACTCCGGTTTGAATTTTGATCAATGCGGATTATGCACCCTCGATTGGTTTTATCGAAATTCTAATAAGTTTGGCTACCGACAACTCGTTGAGAGGATGTATCATTTCAAAGAGTTTTTGTACGACCGGCAACATGCGAGGATTACTAAATGAATCGCAATACTGCCGGTCTAAAATTTTGACTGGTACGGATTTCGTACCTCTCGATGCTTCAGAACGCAATTATGAAAGGCTGGAATCCGGACACTCGTTTGCGAGTTTGGATCGCTTCAAAGGGTTTCACATCGATCGACAACATGCCAGGGCAGTTATAAAATTAATCGCAATACTCCCAGTTTGAATTTTTGACCGGTACGAATTATATACCTGGAGATGGTTTAGATCGCAATTCAGGAAAGCTGGCTACATGCAACTTGTTCAAGAGGTTGGATCGTTTTAAGAGTTTGTTTTATAGTTACCAAATGAATCGTAATACTCCGGTTTGTATTTTTGACTGGTACATATTTTGTACCTCAATGATGGTCTAGATCGCAATTTTGAAAAACTGGATACCGGCAACAAGTTAGAGAGGTTGGATCGATTTAAAGAGTTTTGTTTTGGCCGACAACATTCTCGGAAAGTTACCAAATAAATCGCAATACTCTCGGTTTGTATTATGACTGGTTCGGATTTCAACCTCTCCGATGCTTTAAATCTCAATTATGAGAAGTACGGATTCTGGCTACTCGTTTGGAAGTTGGATCGCCTTCGACCAACAACATGCTTGGATAGTTACCAAATTAATCGCAATACTCCCGGTTTGAATTTTTGACCGGTACAGATTTTGTACCACTCGATGGTTTCTATTGCAATTATGAGAAAATTTGCTACCGGCAACTCGTTGAGAGGATGTATAATTTCTAAGTATTTGTTACGACCGACAACTTGCTAGAATAGTTATCAAATGAATCGCAATACTGCCGGTTTTAATTTTCAATGGTACGGATTTCGTACCTCTCCGATACTTATAACGCAATAATGAAAAGTCGGACACCAGCTAATCGTTTGTGAGGTTGGATCGCTTCTAAGAGTTTTCTACGATCGACAACATGCTGAAATAGTTATCAAATGAATCGCAATACTCCCGATTTAAATTTTTGACTGGTAGAGATTATGTACCTCTCCAATGGTTTAGATCTCAATTCAAAAATGCATATTTACATAGAACTCGCCAGAGAGGTTGAATCGCTTTTAAGAGTTTGGTTTTAACCGATAACATGCTAGGATAGTTACCAAATGAATCGCAATACTCCGGTTTAATTTTGACTGGAACTTTTTTCGTACCTCTATGATGCTTTAGATCGCATTTCTGTGAAGCTTGGATACCGACAACTCATTTGAGAGCTTGGATCAATTTTAAGTGTTTGTTTCGACCAACAACATTCTAGGATAGTTACCAAATAAATCGCAATACTCCCGGCTTCTATTTATGACTGGTTCGGATTAGGATCCACTCCGATGCTTAGATCGTGATTCTGAGAAATATGGATACCGGCTACTCGTTAGAGAAGTTGGATGTTTTTATGAGTTCGTTTCGACCGACAACATGCTTGGATAGTTACCAAATGAATCGCAGCGCTCCCGGTTAAATTTTCGACCGATACGGATTATGTAACAATCTGATGGTTCTATCGTAATTTTGAGAAGTTTATCTACCGGCAACTCGTTTGAGAGGATGGTTCATTTCAAAGTTTTTCATTACGAACGGTAGCTTGCGAGGATAGTTACCAAATGTATCGCAATACTGCCGGCTTTAATTTTTGACTGTTTCGGATATTGTACCTCTCCGATGCTTTAGAACGCAATTATGAAAGGTTGGATACCGGCAACTCTTTTGTGGGTTTTGATCGCTTGAAAGAGTTTATTTTCGACCGACAATATTCTTGGATAGTTACCAAATGAATCGCAATGCTACTGGTTTAAATTTTTGACCGGTACGGATTATGTAGCACACCGATGGTTTCAATCGCAATTTTGAGAAGTTTGGCTACCGGCAACTCGTTTGTGAGGATGGATCATTTCAAAGTGTTTCGTTATGACCAACAACATGCTAGAATAGTTAGCAAATGAATCGCAAAACTGCAGGTTTTAATTTTTCAAAAGTACGGATTTCGTACCTCTCCGATGCTTTAGAACGCAATTATGAAAGGTTGGATACCGGCAACTCCTTTGTGAGGTTGGATCGCTTCGATCGATAGTATGCTAGGATAGTATCAAATTAACGTAATACCCTCAGTTTTAATTTTGGACAGGTACGAATATATGTACCTCTCGGTGGTTAGATCGCAATTCAAAAAAGCTTGCTACATGGAAATTGTTTGAGATGTTAGATCATTTTAAGAGTTTGTTTCAAACGACAACATGCTAGGATATTTACCAAATGAATTGCAATACTCCCAGCTTGTATTTTTTACTGATACATATTTCGTAGCTCAATGATGTTTCATATCACAATTTGAGAAGCTTGGATACCGACAACTCGTTTGAGAGGTTGGATCGATTTTAATAGTTTCGTTTCCACCGACGACATACTTTGATTGTTACCAAATAAATCTCAATACTCCCGATTTTAATTTTTGACCGGTATGGATTATGTACCACTCCGATGGTTTCTATCGCAAGTTGAGAAGTTGGTCACCGGCAACTCGTTTTAGAGGATTGATTATTCAAAGAGTTTCGTTACGACCGACAACATGCTAGAATAGTTAGCAAATGAATCGCAATACTGCAGGTTCAAATTTTTCACAGTATGGATTTCGTACCTCTTCGATGCTTAGAACGCAATTATGAAAGGTTGGATACCGGCAACTCCTTTGTGTGGTTGGATCGCTTCTAAGAGCTTCGCTTCGATCGATAGCATGCTAGGATAGTTATCAAATGAATCGCAATACCTTCGATTTAAATTTTTGACCGGTATGGATTATGTACCTCTCCGATTGTTTAGATCGCAATTCAGAAAAGCTTGTTTACATGCAACTTGTTCGAGAGGTTGGATCGATTTTAGAGTTTTGTTTCTGCCACATGCCAAGATAGTTAACAAACGAATCGCAATAATCCCGGTTTTATTTTTGACTGGTACATATCTCGTACCACAATGATGTTTTCGATCTCAATTTCGAGAAGCTTTGACATACGGGAACGTTGTGAGGTTGGATCGATTTAAAGAGTTTCGTTTAGACCAACAACCTGCATGGATAGTTACCAAAAAATCGCAATACTCCCGGTTTCTTTTATGACTAGTTCGGATTTCAAATCTCTCCGATGCTTTAGATCGCAATATGAGAAGTTTGGATACCGGCTACTCGTTTGAGGAGTAGGATCGTTTTAAGAGTTCATTTCGGCTGACAACATGCTTGGATAATTACCAAATTGCAATGCTCCCCGGTTTGAATTTTGACCGGCACGGATTATGTACCTCTCCGATGATTTTATCGAAATTCTGAGAAGTTTGGCAACAGGATACTTGTATAAGGGGATGTATCATTTCTCAGAGTTTCGTTACGACCGGCAACATGCGAGGATAGTTACCAAATGAATCGTAATACTGCCGGTTTTAATTTTTGACTGGTACGGATTTCCAACTTCTCCGATGCTTTAGAACGCAATTATAAAAGATGGGATACCGGCAACTCGTTTGTGAGTTTGGATCGCTTCTAAGAGTTTGCTTCGATCGACAACTGCTAGGATAGTTATAAAATGATTCGCAATACTCCCAGTTAAAATTTTGACCGGTACGGATTATGTTCCTCTCCGATGGTTTAGATCGCAATTCAGAAAAGCTTTCATGCAACATGTTCGAGAGGTTGGACCATTTTTTAAGAGCTTTGTTTCAACGGGCAACATGCTAAGATAGTTACCAAATGAATCGCAATAATCCCGGTTTGAATTTTTGATCAATGCGGATTATGCACCACTCCGATGGTTTTTTATCGAAATTCAATAAGTTTGGCTACCGACAACCTCGTTTGAGAGGATGTATCATTTCAAAGAGTTTTGGTACGACGGCAACATGCGAGGATAGTTACTAAATGAATCGCAATACTGCCGGTCTAAATTTTGACTCGTACGGATTTCGTACCTCCCCGATGCTTCAGAACGCAATTATGAAAGGTTGGAATCCGGCACCTGTTTTCGAGTTGGATCGCTTCAAAGGGTTTCACATCGATCGACAACATGCCAGGGTAGTTATCAAATTAATCGCAATACTCCCAGTTTAAATTTTTGACCGGCCGAATTATATACCTGGAGATGGTTTTAGATCGCAATTCAGGAAAGCTTGGCTACATGCAACTTGTTCAAGAGGTTGGATCGCTTTAAGAGTTTTGTTTCAGCCGACAAATGCCAAGTAGTACCAAATGAATCGTAATACTCCCGGTTGTATTTTAGACTGGTACATATTTTGTACCTCAATGATGGTTTAGATCGCAATTTGAAAAACTTGGATACGGCAACAAGTTAGAGAGGTTGGATCGATTTAAAGAGTTTTGTTTTGGCCGACAACATTCTCGGAAAGTTACCAAATAAATCGCAATACTCTCGGTTTGTATTTATGACTGGTTCGGATTTCAAACCTCTCCGATGCTTTAAATCTCATTATGAGAAGTACGGATTCTGGCTAATCGTTTGAGAAGTTGGATCGCTTCGACCAACAACATGCTTGGATAGTTACCAAATTAATCGCAATACTCCCGGTTTGAATTTTTGACCGGCACGATTTTGTACCACTCTGATGGTTTCTATTGCAATTATGAGAAATTTGCTACCGGCAACTCGTTTGAGAGGATGTATAATTTCTAAGTATTTCGTTACGACCGACAACTTGCAAGAATAGTTATCAAATGAATCGCAATACTGCCGGTTTTAATTTTCAATGGTACGGATTTCGTACCACTCGATACTTTATAAGCAATAATGAAAAAGTCGGACACCAGCACACGTTTGTGAGGTTGGATCGCTTCTAAGAGTTTTCTTCGATCGACAACATGCTGAAATAGTTATCAATGAATCGCAATACTCCCGGTTTAAATTTTTGACAGGTAGAGATTATGTACCTCTCCAATGGTTTAGATCTCAATTCAAAAATGCAAATTTACATAGAACTCGCCAGAGAGGTTGGATCGCTTTAAAGAGTTTGGTTTTAACCGATAACATGCTAGGATAGTTACCAAATGAATCGCAATACTCCGGTTTTAATTTTTGACTGGAACTATTTCGTACCTCTATGATGCTTTAGATCGCATTTCTGTGAAGCTTGGATACCGACAACTCGTTTGAGAGCTTGGATCAATTTTAAGAGTTTGGTTTCGACCAACAACATTCTAGGATAGTTACCAAATAAATCGCAATACTCCCGGCTTCTATTATGACTGGTTCGGATTAGGATCCTCTCCGATGCTTTAGATCGTGATTGAGAGAAATATGGATACCGGCTACTCGTTAGAGAAATGGATTGTTTTATGAGTTCGTTTCGACCGACAACATGCTTGGATAGTTACCAAATGAATCGCAGCGCTCCCGGTTTAAATTTTTGACCGGTACGGATTATGTAACAATCTGATGGTTTCAATCGTAATTTAGAGAAGTTTATCTACCGGCAACTCGTTTGAGAGGATGGTTCATTTCAAAGTTTTTCATTACGAACGGTAGCTTGCGAGGATGGTTACCAAATGTATCGCAATACTGCCGGCTTTAATTTTTGACTGTTTCGGATTTTGTACCTCTCTGATGCTTTAGAACGCAATTATGAAAGGTTGGATACCAGCAACTCTTTTGTGGGTTTGGATCGCTTCAAAGAGTTGTTTTCGACCGACAATATTCTTGGATAGTTACCAAATGAATCGCAATGCTACTGGTTAAATTTTTGACCGGTACGGATTATGTAGCACACCGATGGTTTCAATCGCAATTTTGAGAAGTTTGGCTACCGGCAACTCGTTTGTGAGGATGGATCATTTCAAAGTGTTTCGTTATGACCAACAACATGCTAGAATAGTTAGCAAATGAATCGCAAAACTGCAGGTTTTAATTTTTCAAAAGTACGGATTTCGTACCTCTCCGATGCTTTAGAACGCAATTATGAAAGGTTGGATACCGGCAACTCCTTTGTGAGGTTGGATCGCTTCGATCGATAGTATGCTAGGATAGTTATCAAATAATCGTAATACCCTCAGTTTTAATTTTGGACAGGTACGAAATATGTACCTCTCCGGTGGTTTAGATCGCAATTCAAAAAAGCTGCTACATGGAAATTGTTTGAGATGTTAGATCAGTTTTAAGAGTTTGTTTCAAACGACAACATGCTAGGATATTTACCAAATGAATTGCAATACTCCCAGCTTGTATTTTTACTGATACATATTTCGTAGCTCAATGATGTTTCATATCACAATTTGAGAAGCTTGGATACCGACAACTCGTTTGAGAGGTTGGATCGATTTTAATAGTTTCGTTTCACCGACGACATACTTTGATTGTTACCAAATAAATCTCAATACTCCCGATTTTAATTTTTGACCGGTATGGATTATGTACCACTCCGATGGTTTCTATCGCAAGTTTGAGAAGTTTGGTCACCGGCAACTCGTTTTAGAGGATTGATTATTTCAAAGAGTTTCGTTACGACCGACAACATGCTAGAATAGTTAGCAAATGAATCGCAATACTGCAGGTTCTAATTTTCACAAGTATGGATTTCGTACCTCTTCGATGCTTTAGAACGCAATTATGAAAGGTTGGATACCGGCAACTCCTTTGTGTGGTTGGATCGCTTCTAAGAGCTTCGCTTCGATCGATAGCATGCTAGGATAGTTATCAAATGAATCGCAATACCTTCGATTTAAATTTTGACCGGTATGGATTATGTACCTCTCCGATTGTTTAGATCGCAATTCAGAGAAAAGCTTGTTTACATGCAACTTGTTCGAGAGGTTGGATCGATTTTTAGAGTTTTGTTTCTGCCGACAAACATGCTAAGATAGTTAACAAACGAATCGCAATAATCCCGGTTTGTATTTTTGACTGGTACATATCCGTACCACAAGATGTTTTCGATCTCAATTCCGAGAAGCTTTGATACCGGGAACACGTTTGTGAGGTTGGATCGATTTAAAGAGTTTCGTTTAGACCAACAACCTGCAAGGATAGTTACCAAATAAATCGCAATACTCCGGTTTCTTTATGACTAGTTCGGATTTCAAATCTCTCCGATGCTTTAGATCGCAATTATGAGAAGTTTGGATACCGGCTACTCGTTTGAGGAGTAGGATCGTTTTAAGAGTTCATTTCGGCTGACAACATGCTTGGATAATTACCAAATTGCAATGCTCCCCGGTTTGAATTTTTGACCGGCACGGATTATGTACCTCTCCGATGATTTTTATCGAAATTCTGTGAAGTTTGGCACAGGATACTTGTATAAGGGGATGTATCATTTCTAAGAGTTTCGTTACGACCGGCAACATGCGAGGATAGTTACCAAAGGAATCGCAATACTGCCGGTTTTAATTTTTGACTGGTACGGATTTCCAACCTCTCCGATGCTTTAGAACGCAATTATGAAAGATTGGATACCGGCAACTCGTTTGTGAGTTGGATCGCTTCTAAGAGTTTTGCTTCGATCGACAACATGCTAGGATAGTTATAAAATGATTCGCAATACTCCCAGCTTGAATTTTAGACCGGTACGGATTATGTTCCTCTCCGATGGTTTAGATCGCAATTCAGAAAAGCTTTTCATGCAACTTGTTCGAGAGGTTGGCATTTTTAAGAGTTTTGTTTCAACAGGCAACATGCTAAGATAGTTACCAAATGAATCGCAATACTCCCGGTTGAATTTTTGATCAATGCGGATTATGCACCCTCCGATGTTTTTATCGAAATTCTAATAAGTTTGGCTACCGACAACTCGTTTGAGAGGATGTATCATTTCAAAGAGTGTTTTGTACGACCGGCAACATGCGAGGATAGTTACTAAAGAATCGCAATACTGCCGGTCTAAAATTTTGACTGGTACGGATTTCGTACCTCTCCGATGCTTCAGAACGCAATTATGAAAGGCTGGAATCCGGACACTCGTTTGCGAGTTTGGATCGCTTCAAAGGGTTTCACATCGACGACAACATGCCAGGGTAGTTATAAAATAATCGCAATACTCCAAGTTTGAATTTTTGACCGGTACGAATTATATACCTGGAGATGGTTAGATCGCAATTCAGGAAAGCTTGGCTACATGCAACTTGTTCAAGAGGTTGGATCGTTTTAAGAGTTTTGTTATAGTTACCAAATGAATCGTAATACTCCCGGTTTGTATTTTTGACTGGTACATATTTGTACCTCAATGATAGTTAGATCGCAATTTTGAAAAACTTGGATACCGGCAACAAGTTAGAGAGTTTGGATCGATTTAAAGAGTTTTGTTTTTGCCGACAACATTCTCGGAAAGTTACCAATAAATCGCAATACTCTCGGTTTGTATTTATGACTGGTTCGGTTTCAAACCTCTCCGATGCTTTAAATCTCAATTATGAGAAGTACGGATTCTGGCTACTCGTTTGAGAAGTTGGATCGCTTCGACCAACAACATGCTTGGATAGTTACCAAATTAATCGCAATACTCCGGTTTGAATTTTGACCGGTACAGATTTGTACCACTCTGATGGTTTCTATTGCAATTATGAGAAATTTTGCTACGGCAACTCGTTTGTGAGGATGTATAATTTCTAAGTATTTCGTTACGACCGACAACTTGCTAAATAGTTATCAAATGAATCGCAATACTACCGGTTTTAATTTTCAATGGTACGGATTTCGTACCACTCCGATACTTTATAACGCAATTATGAAAAGTCGGACACCAGCTACACGTTTGTGAGGTTGGATCGCTTCTAAGAGTTTTCTTCGATCGACAACATGCTGGAATAGTTATCAAATGAATAGCAATACACCCGGTTTAAATTTTTGACTGGTAGAGATTATGTACCTCTCCAATGGTTTAGATCTCAATTCAAAAATGCATATTTACATAGAACTCGCCAGAGAGGTTGGATCGCTTTTAAGAGTTTGGTTTTAACCGATAACATGCTAGGATAGTTACCAAATGAATCGCAATACTCCCGGTTTTAATTTTGACTGGAACATATTTTGTACCTCTATGATGCTTTAGATCGCATTTCTGTGAAGCTTGGATACCGACAACTCGTTTGAGAGCTTGGATCAATTTTAAAAGTTTGGTTTCGACCAACAACATTCTAGGATAGTTACCAAATAAATCGCAATACTCCCGGCTTCTATTTATGACTGGTTCGGATTAGGATCCTCTCCGATGCTTTAGATCGTGATTCTGAGAAATATGGATACCGGCTACTCGTTAGAGAAGTTGGATTGTTTTTATGAGTTCGTTTCGACCGACAACATGCTTGGATAGTTGCCAAATGAATCGCAGCGCTCCCGGTTTAAATTTTCGACCGGTACGGATTATGTAACAATCTGATATTTCATCGTAATTTGAGAAGTTTATCTACCGGCAACTCGTTTGAGAGGATGGCTCATTTCAAAGTTTTTCATTACGAACGGTAGCTTGCGAGGATAGTTACCAAATGTATCGCAATACTGCCGGCTTTAATTTTGATGTTTCAAAATTTGTACCTCTCCGATGCTTTAGAACGCAATTATGAAAGGTTGGATACCGGCAACCCTTTTGGGGGTTTGGATCGCTTCAAAGAGTTTATTTTCGACCGACAATATTCTTGGATAGTTACCAAATGAATCGCAATGCTACTGGTTTAAATTTTTGACGGTACGGATTATGTAGCACACCGATGGTTTCAATCGCAATTTTGAGAAGTTTGGCTACCGGCAACTCGTTTGAGAGGATGGATCATTTCAAAGTGTTTCGTTATGACCAACAACATGCTAGAATAGTTAGCAAATGAATCGCAATACTGCAGGTTTTAATTTTCAAAAGTACGGATTTCGTACCTCTCCGATGCTTAGAACGCAATTATGAAAGGTTGGATACCGGCAACTCCTTGTGAGGTTGGATCGCTTCGATCGATAGTATGCTAGGATAGTTATCAAATTAATCGTAATACCCTCAGTTTAATTTTGGACAGGTACGAAATATGTACCTCTCCGGTGGTTTAGATCGCAATTCAAAAAAGCTTGCTACATGGAAATTGTTTGAGATGTTAGATCATTTTTAAGAGTTTGTTTCAAACGGCAACATGCTATGATATTTACCAAATGAATTGCAATACTCCAGCTTGTATTTTTGACTGATACATATTTCGTAGCTCAATGATGTTTCATATCACAATTTTGAGAAGCTTGGATACCGACAACTCGTTTGAGAGGTTGGATCGATTTTAATAGTTTCGTTTCCACCGACGACATACTTTGATTGTTACCAAATAAATCTCAATACTCCCGATTTTAATTTTGACCGGTATGGATTATGTACCACTCCGATGGTTTCTATCGCAAGTTGAGAAGTTTGGTCACCGGCAACTCGTTTTAGAGGATTGATTATTTCAAAGAGTTTCGTTACGACCGACAACATGCTAGAATAGTTAGCAAATGAATCGCAATACTGCAGGTTCTAATTTTTCACAAGTATGGATTTCGTACCTCTTCGATGCTTTAGAACGCAATTATGAAAGGTTGGATACCGGCAACTCCTTTGTGTGGTTGGATCGCTTCTAAGAGCTTCGCTTCGATCGATAGCATGCTAGGATAGTTATCAAATGAATCGCAATACCTCGATTTAAATTTTTGACCGGTATGGATTATGTACCTCTCCGATTGTTTAGATCGCAATTCAGAAAAGCTTGTTTACATGCAACTTGTTCGAGAGGTTGGATCGATTTTTAGAGTTTTGTTTCTGCGCAAACATGCTAAGATAGTTAACAAACGAATCGCAATATCCCGGTTTGTATTTTTGACTGGTACATATCTCGTACCACAATGATGTTTTCGATCTCAATTCCGAGAAGCTTTGATACCGGGAAACGTTTGTGAGGTTGGATCGATTTAAAGAGTTTCGTTTAGACCAACACCTGCAAGGATAGTTACCAAATAAATCGCAATACTCCGGTTTCTTTTATGACTAGTTCGGATTTCAAATCTCTCGATGCTTAGATCGCAAATGAGAAGTTTGGATACCGGCTACTCGTTTGAGGAGTAGGATCGTTTTTAAGAGTTCATTTCGGCTGACAACATGCTTGGATAATTACCAAATTGCAATGCTCCCCGGTTGAATTTTTGACCGGCACGGATTATGTACCTCTCCGATGATTTTTATCGAAATTCTGTGAAGTTTGGCAACAGGATACTTGTATAAGGGGATGTATCATTCTAAGAGTTTCGTTACGACCGGCAACATGCGAGGATAGTTACCAAAGGAATCGCAATACTGCCGGTTTAATTTTTGACTGGTACGGATTTCCAACCTCTCCGATGCTTTAGAACGCAATTATGAAGATTGGATACCGGCAACTCGTTTGTGAGTTTGGATCGCTTCTAAGAGTTTTGCTTCGATCGACAACATGCTAGGATAGTTATAAAATGATTCGCAATACTCCCAGCTGGATTTTAGACCGGTACGGATTATGTTCCTCTCCGATGGTTTAGATCGCAATTCAGAAAAGCTTTTCATGCAACTTGTTCGAGAGTTGGATCATTTTTAAGAGTTTTGTTTCAACAGGCAACATGCTAAGATAGTTACCAAATGAATCGCAATACTCCCGGTTTGAATTTTTGATCAATGCGGATTATGCACCCTCCGATTGTTTTTATCGAAATTCTAATAAGTTTGGCTACCGACAACTCGTTTGAGAGGATGTATCATTTCAAAGAGTTTTTGTACGACCGGCAACATGCGAGGATAGTTACTAAATGAATCGCAATACTGCCGGTCTAAAATTTTGACTGGTACGGATTTCGTACCTCTCCGATGCTTCAGAACGCAATTATGAAAGGCTGGAATCCGGACACTCGTTTGCGAGTTTGGTCGCTCAAAGGGTTTCACATCGATCGACAACATGCCAGGGTAGTTTAAAAATTAATCGCAATACTCCAAGTTTGAATTTTTGACCGGTACGAATTATATACCTGGAGATGGTTTAGATCGCAATTCAGGAAAGCTTGGCTACATGCAACTTGTTCAAGAGGTTGGATCGTTTTTAAGAGTTTTGTTTATAGTTACCAAATGAATCGTAATACTCCGGTTTGTATTTTTGACTGGTACATATTTTGTACCTCAATGATAGTTTAGATCGCAATTTTGAAAACTTGGATACCGGCAACAAGTTAGAGAGTTTGGATCGATTTAAAGAGTTTTGTTTTTGCCGACAACATTCTCGGAAAGTTACCAAATAAATACAATACTCTCGGTTTGTATTTATGACTGGTCGGATTTCAAACCTCTCCGATGCTTAAATCTCAATTATGAGAAGTACGGATTCTGGCTACTCGTTTGAGAAGTTTGGATCGCTTCGACCAACAACATGCTTGGATAGTTACCAAATTAATCGCAATACTCCCGGTTTGAATTTTTGACCGGTACAGATTTGTACCACTCTGATGGTTTCTATTGATTATGAGAAATTTTGCTACCGGCAACTCGTTTGTGAGGATGTATAATTTCTAAGTATTTCGTTACGACCGACAACTTGCTAAAATAGTTATCAAATGAATCGCAATACTGCCGGTTTTAATTTTTCAATGGTACGGATTTCGTACCACTCCGATACTTTATAACGCCAATGAAAAGTCGGACACCAGCTACACGTTTGTGGGTTGGATCGCTTCTAAGAGTTTTCTTCGATCGACAACATGCTGGAATAGTTATCAAATGATAGCAATACACCCGGTTTAAATTTTTGACTGGTAGAGATTATGTACCTCTCCAATGGTTTAGATCTCAATTCAAAAATGCATATTTACATAGAACTCGCCAGAGAGGTTGGATCGCTTTTAAGAGTTTGGTTTAACCGATAAACATGCTAGGATAGTTACCAAATGAATCGCAATACTCCCGGTTTTAATTTTGACTGGAACATTTGTACCTCTATGATGCTTTAGATCGCATTTCTGTGAAGCTTGGAT
>JACGCM010001169.1:0-11493 GCA_014058105.1 Kingdonia uniflora
ATGCCATGAATGCACATAAAAATATAACCTCCAAGAGTTATCTTCTAAATGTAACATCCTCATGGGGACCCTTGTGCTTGACAACTCTACTTCCTTCTCCAACAGTTTATCTTTTGAGTTATACATCCCGATATTTGCACATATTTGTAAATGAGTTCCATGTGACCTGAAATGCAAAAATTGTTTTTATAGGTCATGTTTAATAATAAAATTAAGGATAATAAACATTAAGTCATAGGGGAAAGTGGTCATTTACATGCCCATCACTCATCATAAGAAGCATCATATGAATCTCGAGGGCTGCCATCAATAACGTGGGATGGGTCATGCTCATACTTACGTAACATCGACACATGAAAAATGTATGAATCTGATCTATTGCTGGTGGTAAAGCTAAACGAAAGCGACACTCCCAATCCAGTCCAGAATCTGAAAAGGCCCGACAAACCTAGGTGCCAACTTACCCTTTTTACTAAAGCGCATCACCCCTTTCATAGGTAAAACTTTCAAAAATACATGGTCTCCAATATTGAACTCCATGGTCTCCGATGAATATCTGCATAGCTCTTCTGTCGATTCTGCGTGTACTTAGTCTATCTCTGATCAGGCTAATACTCTCGGTAGTCTAAAGAACAATCTTTGGTCCAAGCAAACTTCATCACCATTTCTGCCCAGCAGATAGGAGATCTACAAGGTCTACCATAAATGCCTCAAAAGGTGCCATGCCAATGCTCGACTGATAACTATTGTTGTACGCAAACTCTACCAATGGTAAATGATCAACCCAACTCCCTTTAAAATCTACCACACAAGCTCAGAGTATCCTCCAAATTTGATTTACCCGCTCGTCGGGCCATCAGTTTGTGAGTGAAAAGCAGTACTAAAAATCTAACGGTACCATATGCTAACTGGAAGCTCTTCCAAAACTTAGAAGTAAACTTAGAATCCTTGTCTGAAACAATCGATACAGGTACTCCATGAAGTCTCACAATCTCCTTGATATACAACCGTGCTAAGTCATCAAAAGACGATGTACTGCGAATAGCTAAAATATGAGCCGACTTCGTCAAACGGTCTACAATAACCCAAATAGAGTTAAAATCCTGCTTTGATCTCGGTAACCCCGCGATGAAATCCATCGAGATGTTTTCCCACTTCCATTCAGCTATAGGTAAAGGCTGAAGCGGTCTTGTTGGCTTTTGATGCTCGGCCTTCACCTGCTGACATGTCAGACACTTGGACATATAATCAGCGACCTCTCGCTTCATATTGTTCCACCAATAGTGCATACGCAAGTCACAATACATTTTAGTACCTCCCGGATGAATGGTGAACCTAGATCGATGAGCCTCGTCTAGAACCCAGTCAGACTGACTGCCATCTGCGACTCTAGCATGTAACTCCCCATCGTCCTGTTGAGACTAAACGATCCTACTAATCAATGAAGGCTGAACTGAAATCTCAAACAAGATATCCCTGTAGACTGGTAACCTAACTGTGGATCAAACTTCGAGATCATCTCTAACATCTCCCACTCTCTAATCATCACTGCGCCACGATGCCACGTGGCTTGCGACTTAGGGCATCCGCTAGAACATTAGCTTTGTCCGGGTGATACACAAACTCGTAGTCGTAGTCCTTAAGGAACTCCATCCATCTGCGCTGCCTCATATTAAGCTCGGGTTGAGTGGAGAGGTACTTCAAACTTTTGTGATCTGAAAATAGCTCAAATCTCTACCCATACAAATAGTGCCTCCAATCATCAATGCATAGACAATCGCCGCCAACTCCAAATCATGAGTTGGGTAATTCTTTTCGTGGATCTCCAGCTGCCTAGACGTATAAGCAATAACCTTACCATCCTGCATCAGTACGCAACCCAGCCCACGTATTGAAGCATCAGAATAAACCACAAACTTCCCTCTCTCAGACAGATTGCTTTGTTATTTTTTACTTATATGAAATACATGAGTGTCGTGATTTTAGTGAAGGATTAGAGACGGATTCTCTCCACCGTGGTGGAGAGGATCCGAACTCTTACAAAATTACTATAAATACAAAGCTCTTTTACTCCCAAATTGGTCCGAGTTGATGCTTCCTGATCGGTGCTTTAAAGAGAGAGAGAGAGAGAGATACATAAAGGAGAACGTTTCCATAAAAGGTAGATTCACTGCAACAAAAACAAGTCGTTGGGGTTGGAAAGAGTTCTATAAATAAAGAATAGAGAGAGATACATTAAAGAGTAGATTCACTGCAACAAAAACAAGTCAACAACAACTCTTTTCTTCTCTCCTCATCACAAACAAATACATATTCTGTCTCCTTGAACATCGCATCAGGTATGCTGCTAATTCCCTTATTGAACATCAACTCTTATCATCTTTAATACAACTACTTTTATGAAAATCAAACTATCTGCACTAAATTCAAACTTTCTTCCCTCAAATAATACCTACTACCTACTATGTAATACTCTTATTTACCATTGTAGGGTATTATTATTATTATTATTATGTAATCTTGTTCCTGATTCACGAGAGATTGATTTTAGGTTTGTATTAATCTTCCCATAGTAGTTGATTAAGTTGAGTCATTATGTAGGGTATTATTATTATGTAAACTTGTTCCTGATTCATTAGAGATTGATTTTAGGTTTATACAATTGTTGTTGAAGACGTTTTGAGTTTTTTTTTTATACCCAAACAGTATTTTTTAACCCACGTGAAAAGTAGGAGTAGGACCCACCAAAACTCTCACATCAGAATTTGAGTTCGAGTTCATCTCTAAACCTAACTATATAAAGATAGATTTAGATCTCTTTTTGTCTGTCAAACAAGCAAAACCCTAATTCAAACAAACCCACCCCTCTGATCTAATTCAGTCAGTCACTCAGTATTGCTAATTCAAACTGTTATCATCTCTAATACTACTACTTTTATGTAAATTAAAAGAGATTGTTGTTGCCTTCTATCTCAAACTATTTGCACTAAATTCAAACTTTCTTCCGTCCTATATAACTCTTATTACCATTGTAGCTACTACTATGATACTGATTTATCATAACTTCCTATGCGCCTAATATAGAATTCTATGTAAACCCTAAAAATAAAGTTTTTTTATATATGTTTTTTTTTTTTTGGTATAAGGAATTTCTAGGGTTTGATGGCTTATTACCGGACCATCAGAAATCCTCGTGTTGTTATGGTTGGAGATGAGGGAACTGGAAAGTCCTCTTTGATCAAAACGGCTTGTGACAAAACATTCCCCCATAAAGATAACGTACCTCGTATAATGGCTCCGACTGAACTACATGTCAATGCTGTTGATATAGGTGGTCCTGCTCACGGGACTTTGTTACCACTTACAGCCATTGATACTTGTTTGCACACTCAAGAATCTAGACATAACCTCCATCGAGAATTAAAGCAAGCTCATATAGTTATAGTAACGGTTTCCTACGATAAGCCTACATCGTTCGATCGCCTAACCTCCTTCTGGCTTCCGGAGTTACAAAGACTCAAGGTCAAGGCACCAGTTATTGTGGTTGCTTGTAAGTTAGACTTAAAAGGCAAGACACAAGTGAGCTTGGAGCAGATCATAGCACCAATTATGCAACGGTTCCTTGAGATCGACATTTGTGTAGATTGCTCAGCTCGCAATCTAACCAAGGTACCCTTTATTCTTGATGCCTTTCAACATCTAGCATCTTAAAAAAAATATGCATGTGGATTTTGTAACCCTAACAGTATATGCACTTTTATACTTGTAGTAATTAAGTAGGTCTTGAATAAGCACCAATCTTACCCCCCCCCGCTCCTTCTATCATTTCTTCTTTCAGATTACTGTGGCTTTCTTTCAAGCTTGCAAGCTTGCTGCAGCTCCATTAGGCCCATTGTTTGATAAAGAAACACAGACTTTGAGGCCTCGCGTTGTGAATGCTTTTAAACACATATTTATGGTTTGTGATCGCGACCAGAATGGCGCTCTTAGTGATGCAGAGTTAGTTTATCTTCGGGTTGGTATTTCCCCTGCTGTTCCTCAATTTTTTTCTTCATATTTTCTTTTCTTTAAAAAAATCCCATATTGCTGTGAACAGAAACGTTTTGGGCGTTCAACAAGCCCTGCTCAAATTGCGAGTTATAGGAAAGATGTTCTCAAAGAAGAGCCCGAAGGGGTTAATGAGCTGGGTGTTACCTTGACTGGCTTTCTTGCTCTTCAGTTGAGAGTTCTAAAACAGGGGTGGACTGCACATCTATGGAGAATACTGTACCATTTTGGATTTGATACTAATATAATACTTGTGCATGATCAACTTCCAGTTTTACTCAAAGGAGCTATTAATCAGGTATATCTCTACATTAGCTATTTCTATTTGTTTGTCTTTTGGAAGTATTATGTAGCTTATAATATAGTTTGAGCTTGACAATGATCTCTCAAGATCTCCGTGATATGATAAGCTGAAATCAGGCAGACCCTAAAATAGAGTAGATATTAATATGGTATCCATAGAGTCTATTGCAATTTAGTGTATTCACAATGAGCTGTATCAGCATTACATTGTTTTCTTAATGAAGTATCCATAGGGTTATTTTTTCAGATGGTCAATATTCAGAACAAAGAGGAGAGGATTATTCTAAGCTCCTCGGGGAAACAATACATCAACTTAGTCTAAGCTAACCTAGCTGGCTCTATAAAATCTTGAGAGCAGCACTAGTTCAAAAGGAAGCCTTTGAATTGCTTCATGGTCTAGATTATTTCCTTCAACAACCCACTTGGCAAAAATATTAGCTACACCAATACCTTTTTGAAGTGTTTAATGGTTCGAAGTCTAGATTCCTTCCTTCAGCTCCCCACTTGGTCAAAATTTCAGCTCCATGGTTACCTTCTCGAAGTATATGTACCAGAGATGCCTGCATCAGTTTGGTCTAGTGGGTAGGCTCATTACTTCCTCCCATAACCACTAAATACACCAAAGACCTTTCCTTGTCTTAACAAACCAATCCAACATTAGCTCAACCACTGATGAATCAACGGCTTCTTTGCACACCTAAATCTAGCAGCAACCCCGTCATTTCATCAAAAAGATTAAAACCAAATCCCATGCTAGTAGCTGACTCACTATTAAGGTTTCTCTAAAACCTTGAATTAAGAAATCGTGCATAATTGCTGAAAATGCCATTTCCTAGAGTCTATTTAGCAATATCTTGTTTAGATTACTAATAAATAATTATACAACTCCTAAACCCATCAATAACTAACTTACCACCCACTTGGATGAATCCCCACCCAGTAAGGAAATTTTCCTATTTTAAATGTAGTAATGACTAAGCCGTGCAGGTTTTGATTGGTAGATCGAGCTAATCTAGATTTTGAGATCAATCGAAATCACGATGATATATTTCAAAATTAAACCCCACGACCAACAAGAAAGACTAAGCCACTCGGTTTTCAGCAAGGTTTAGTCTTCTCCGTGTACACTACTGTAACAAAACTCTTTAATGCCATTTGCAACTACATGTTACATGTAGTCAATGTAGATTGACCTTTCTTTCATTCATGTTGTAGTAAATTGGTGTTTTATATGCATCATTGAATCTGCATAAAGTTACTCAAATCTCTAATCTTATATTCTTACTCAAATCTCTAATCATATGTTCTAATTACTCGTTTTTGAACACATTTTTTGCCAGAGTTCTGAGCTAACAGATAAGACCGCAGAGTTTTTGAAGTTGACCTTCAGCTTGTTGGACATTGATACGGTATGCTCTGTCTTCATGCCTTTAAGTCTATGATATTGATAGTTACATCTGGATAAGTTTTTCCCTGTTTTATGCCTTACCATATTTGTATTTTGAAGATAATATGATGTGCTGATGTTCTTTTTATCTATTTGAATATGTTTCTTTCCAACTTTAACGTAATTCCGAATGTTTTTATTTTCTCGAAATGCATATTGATTGGATAGATTTCGGTTAGGGGATTTAGGACCCCCTTGATATATTCAGAAGGAATCTATATCCCCTTATGCTTGTATCTTTCTAATTCGTTTATTAATGAAATGCCCCCATGGGTATTCGTTAAAAGGTTACTTATGCACGACATAATGTTAGTTAATCAAACTAGAGAATGAGTTAATGCAGGAATAAAAAACTTAAGAAAGTTAGATTAAGCGAACCCGGTATTTGTCGGTTCGGGTTCGACTTTCGCTTTCTAGAAACGGGTTAGACCCGAACCGATTCTTATGTGATATAGTGGCTTAGCTTCTCCTTCTTTATTTTAGGCTTTTCTGCTCTCTCAGATCTCTTCTTCGCTCAGATCTGTTGCCTTTTAGATTGGAGCTTAGTTTTTGTTCTCTCGTTGATATATGCTTTGAGTATGTCGGGGGATATGAAGTGAGTTAGAAGTGGGAACCCTCGGTGGCCATGTTGGGAGACCATTGATGGACACAAACCCGAGTACAGACCCGACCCGACCCGACGATTTCGGTTCTGTTTCAGTTCGGGTTTGTCTTACATATTTGAAGACCCGATATGTCCAGTTCGGATCAGGTCCAGGGCTAAACCCGAACCGATCCGACCCGTATACAGCCCTAGCCATGGCAACCGCATAATACATGTAGTTATTGTAGGTTGACCTTTCCTTTATATGTATATGTGAACCTGCATCACAGTCCTCGAATCTCTAATCTTATATCCTTAATACTCATTTTCTTTTTTTGGCTAGAAATTTGAGCTAACAAATGAAGCCATTGAGTATTTGAAGTCGACGTTCAGCTTGTTCGACCTTGATAAGGTATGCGTTTTCATCACACCTTACAGCCAATGATTCTAACATTTACATGTGGATAGCTGTTGCCCATGTTTTATACCTTAACATATTTGTGTTTTGAAGATAATATGAAATGCTGATGTATCTTTTTCCAACTTTAACTTATTTGCAAAGGTTTATTTTTTTTCAGAAATGCTTTGATTATTGAGTGATATCTACTTTATTCATAAATGAAGTCACTCACATTAGAGGATAGATAGATCTTGGTTAGGCTATTTAGGACCCCCTTGATTTATTCAGGAGCGAATGTGATATCGTCTTCTGCTTATATCTTTTTTTTTCATTTGTTAATGAAATGGCCCCATAGGTCACCAAAAAAATTAATATGATGAACCACATAGTGTTAGTCACTAGAATAGATCGTGGATTAATGCACGTATAGAAAAGTGGATTTTTTTTTCAAAGTCTTAAAGGGTTTAGATTAAGTTGAACCATAATCAAGTATTTGAACTGCGACATCCCCAAGGACGTACAAACACACTCTGCTGTGCATGAGTAAAATAAGATGCTCTAAAATACCATTTAATAGTTTGTGATGATCCCCAAGGAAACTACCACTAGATGACGCCCGAGGCTTTATCTCGGTCTCTTTTTCGGTTTCTTTGACGAGACTGACTACTAGCTTTTTCGAATTGCGGTAACTTTGATTGATAAATGTTTTATCCAAATTGACGGGGAGATCTGAGGATGATGGTGGTGGAAGGTATTGAGGAGGATGTGACCACTGTATGATCCTTACTTTTTGAACCTAGTTGGAAGTCTTATTTTTTTTGTTTGAGTCATTATGTCTAGTCGGATTTGAGAGGATTAATCTTAAACAAGTTTTATCTTTTCCTTTCTTTCTATGTAAGTGCTACCCTTGCTTTCTTCTCTTTTATTTCTGCGTTTATAGCCTTATTTCACAAACATATCTTTACTATAGAAGGTTACAATATCTGCTAGAAGTTTTCGTTCAAACTAGATTTATTTAGGCTTAACTGTAGTATTCTCATCTTATCCCAAGTTTCACTAGATTCTGATATCATGTTCTTTTCGTGTCTAGGATGGGGCCCTGCAACCTGCTGAGCTCGACAAAGTTTTTTCAACTGCGCCAGAAAGGTAATTTATCGATATTTTTTCTTAAAGGAACTTAGTTTCTACACATTTCTTTCATGTAGTGAGATATGATCTTGATAACCTTGAGAAGATAAAGAGAATTTTTTGATCAATTCAAAGATTCATTAGGAGATGGAAAGCATATAACTAGAGGGAAAAAATTAGGCAAAAATATGCTAAAAATAAGGCCAAAGTATCACGTCAGCTGCAGTCCTCCATGACAAGTACAAGATCTTGAAACCTATATCCCTGTAATTTTGGAAGAAGAGGACTAATACAAAATGACCACATACATATCCAAGATACCGGTTATGTAGTCTTGTATTATTTTTTTCTCTACATTCTCTTTCGAGTTAAAAGCTTAAGGTAATTGATCAACTTACATTGGTTTTGCTATATCAGCGCACTTAGTAATGAACATTCTAGTAAATTTTCCTCTTCTTTTTTTTTTTGCAGTCCTTGGGATGAAGTTCCTTACAAGAATGCTGGAGAGAGCACTCCATTAGGAAGCATGTCCCTTGATGGGTTCTTATCAAAGGTGTATACTCCTGTACTATATAACCGGTTATATTTTGGGGTTGTTTTCTGATACTCCTGCATGTTTAATGATAATAATCAGTTTCCTCCTTCTCTTGTTAACGAGCTGAAAGATTTTCTCCAATCAAATTAAATACTGAACTCAAATTCATTCTAATTCTAATAATGGAACTGTCTATCAACTAACAATTTTTGAATATTTATGTTTATCCTTTTAATGATATCATCTGTAATAAAATTTTGAGAAATACCTTTGTTGCAGTGGGACCTTATGACACTACTCGAGCCGTCAAAGAGTTTGGCTAATTTAATCTATATTGGCTATCGGAAAGATCCTGCTTCCGCATTCCGTATAACCAAGAGAAAGGGGTTTGACTGTAAGAAGGAGGGTGCCCAAAGAAATGTCTTTCAGTGTTTTGTATTTGGACCTAAAAATGTTGGAAAGTCAGAATTGTTAAATGCATTCCTCGGAAGGTGCGTCTGCTTCTTGCGTAACTCCAGCTAAACTATTAAGTCTATTTCACATTTATTTCACGTTCTTAGGTTGTTTCATCTGTTTTGTTTTATTTCATGGTTCAGATCTTATGTGTTTTGGCTTATATAGGCTCTTTTTTTGTTGCTTTCTAATTGTTTTCTTCTTCTTTTTGAAATAGTGCACTAACTGTTACTTGTTCCGACTGCAGGCCCTTCCTTGGAAGTTACAGTTCAACTATTAAAGAGCGTTTTGCAGTAAAATGCGTTGATTACATTTCGGTAAGTACTATTACTATAAGCTTCTTGTTCCTCTTAAAAGCTGGTAAAACAGTGTGGATGGCACACACCACTCTCTCACTCCCCCTCTTGTCTCACTTGGGCACTCATACTCCGCTAAGGAAATCCGATAAGTTCTCAAAAAAGTTGTGGTCGCCATACAGAAATATAGAGGCGGAACTATGAAAAAATAGAGATGCCTATGATACTATAATTCTATGGATAAAGATCTAATTGATAGCGAGGATACGAATCCATTTTGGGGTCTTAACATACTGAAATTGAATTAATGTTTCTTCAGAATCAAGTGTCAATTAATTAATCGTTAAATCTTTGCTTCTGCGGATTTAGTTTACTTCACTAAATTCCTTAATACTTCATATCATTCCCCTCACAATTTTGACCTCGTAACATAATGTCTAACACTAATGAATCCACCTTTAAGGCTTGCACCATCTGACCTTTTGACAACTTATAAAATGGCCATAGAAACCTAATCCACGAAGGAACTAAGGAAGTGCTTATGTACCTCTTAAGTCTTAAGAACTGTGGCTTGCACCATCTAACTATATACAGTCAATAAAAAATATCCATGACATGGTACACAGCATGACAATTTTGTTAGAACAAATTACTAGGCTTGGAGGAAACCTTCATTTCATAAAATAGTTGAATTCTTAAAAAAAGTGGATGGTATTATGATACTCTTTATTCATGATGAGTTAAAATTGGTGACTTTAGTATTTCTCAACGGTGAACAATATATTTTAAATCTTCTTCAAATTGTTATTCAATTTAGGCTTGTTTAGGATATCATATTTATGCATTTGTTTTTCTTTTCGTGTGATTTATATATAAATTCTTTCCCCTTATGAAACTTTATATTTCTCTAAGTTTCCAATATTTTCTTATTTTGCAGGGAACTAAGAAGACTCTTGTACTGCGAGAGATACCAGAAGATGAAGTTAGACATTTGGTGTCTAATAAAGAGTCTTTGGCAGCTTGTGATGTAGCTATTTTTATCCATGATAGGTATATTAGTTAATTTCATGTCAACTATGTAAGGAATCATGTCAGTCTTTAGTCTTTGTGGATTTAGTTGGTACTGACATTTAGGATGTTCTTTCAATTCACAGTTCCGAAAAGTCATGGAATAAAGCAACTGATTTGCTTATTGAAGTTGCTAGTCATGCCAAAGACAGCGGGTTGAAGGTGCCTTGCCTTATTGTTACAGCTAAGGATGATCTTGATCCTTGTGGAACGGCTTTAAAAGAATTAACACAGGTATGATGTTTCATCTTTTTCTTTCTTTACAAGAAGCTTTGAAATAATCATCAGTAGCTACCTATAAGTCTTTTTCGCGTCTATAGAAAAGTTGAATTTTTTTTCTAATTGTATGAACCTGCAATTTTTATTATTATTTTTTTTTCAAAAGAGAAAGGGAAAGAAAGAGAGTTTAATAATTAATTGTGGTTACTTTGCTATGTGTTTTAGGCGAGTCGGCAAATGGGTTACGTGCACCTATACCAGTGAGCACAAAATTTGGAGACTTGAATGATTTGTTCGATATTATTGTGAGTACAGCAGAGCAGCCACAGTTGAGCATTCCTGTAACTGAGGCATGGAAAATCTCCAAAACAGAAAATCTCAATGATGGGTTTGATAGGATCAAACATTCAGCAGAGCAGCCACGTTTGAGCACTCATCCAGCACGGTCGTTGAATAACTCTATATTGGGAGATATTAAAAATGTCTTTAGCAAGATCATATCAAGAATTCCTAAAGCTAAAGCTTGGAGAGACCGGGAAGGTACTATGTTAAGTTGGGGGATGTGGTGCTGATGATCCTGACCACGAGAAGCCACATCAGTGTTGACTACCTAACATGTAAATCAGGTATACTTTCTAGAGTTTTCTTGAATAATTTTTGTAGTGTATATCTGACATATTGGCAATACTATAACTGACTTTCGAATTTTCTTTGTTTGCAACATAAAAACTTAAAGGAAAAACCGCCATGCAAGGCATTGGAAATTTCAGAGATGCAAAACAAAGGTCGCTAAGGATAAGTTACTTTGGAGCTCCGTTGTGCTGTAGAGTAACGAGTTGCGTGTGATTATGCAACCAAATTGATGTATATGAGCGAGGACTAGATGTTGTTGACCCAAGAACCTAAGTTGTATGAAATGTTGATTACGTCTTGGAATCATGTTAATGGTTGTAATTATTAATTAATAGCATTGGCTACAAAATCTTTTAATGTCTAAACTATCTATTTGAATAT
>JACGCM010002492.1:0-29414 GCA_014058105.1 Kingdonia uniflora
CACTAAGGTTTTTATTCATTTGAAGTTCCTAGCACACAAGGAAAACCTTTCTTCACGAAAAATATCGCTAGGGAAGTTCAAATCACCAAAGACAAACATCTTTATTCAAGAACATAAAAACAATAATATATAAAAACCACAACACCCAGGGGTGAAGCTAGGGGGACCAGTAAATAACCCCACTGAATTTGCCAGAAATCACTTGCCATATAGCTAAAAATGATACATATATGTATAATTGTATATATTTTACCCCCACTCAGTTCTAATCATATAATTGCTATTGGTCCAGTGGGCAAGTATGTTTGTTTTGATTACCTAACCAAGGGTTCAAGTCCCCATATAAACAATTTTTTTTCTAACCCCAGTGAACTCAAGTTCTGGCTTCACCCCTGACAACACCTAATTTGTTACCCCTTCAATCAAATTTTACGCCTAAAAATCTTCAAAAACATGAATAAATCAAGAAACCCAGAATTAAAACAAATCGAAACAATACAAATTTACCTTCATAAGAACATTTTTTAAGCATTTTTTCAAGGATTTTCAACCAAGTTGGATCATCATCAACCACAAGAACTCGTAGACCAACAGGAAACGAATCTGATCGAGGCGAAGCAAACCCATTCTCCATCGATCAACAAAGAATCAACAAAACCCTAGAAACCAATCGAGACACACAGAGAGAGTTTTAAAATGTGATATTTGTATTTGCGTGAGAAGAGTTGAGGAGGAAGAAATGAGTGAAGTGAAGTGAAGTGAAGTGGAGCAACGAATATTTGGCGCGAGGTTTAGTTAAAGTTAACACCAACAGCTCACGTTAGCACTCTTTACTTTTCTAATTCTATTCATTTTTTTTTTAATCTTTGTGCTTATAACACTTCAAGCGGTTTGGTTTGATTTAGCTCTCTCTAAAGTAAATTTTTTTATTTGGTGGGAGAGAGAATAGTTAAAAAATTGAGAATGAAAGTATATGTGTTTGATTGTCTTGATCATCCAAGTACAATATAATTTATCTTAGAGATGCTAAGCTTGTTTTTTCATTTTATTATTATTTCAAAGTGAAGTTTGGTTTATGTAGGGATTAGGTAAAAACATTGTTAATGATGACATTAAACACGGAATAGTCGGGAGCACGTCTTGATCAACACTTGTCAATCACTTTGCATTGAGTTGTTGTACGCACCAACATTTGTTACATATAGTTTCTGCATTTATTTTATTTTTTTCAGAGGTGGTGTGTCTGAAAAATCAATTTATTTTTGGAATATTTTGAAAATATGTACGTTATTTTTTCTTCTTCTTTTTTGCTAGGCAAACTGGGGTTAGGCATTTGCAGAATCAAGTATATTTACTAATCACAAAAAGTAAATTACATTCTCAAACCTTCTCAAGCCTAGGATCCTGTTCAGTTTTAGCACGCAAACAGAAGTCAAAGAGCTTGGGGAGAAAATACACGCACAACATGTATAGACAAATTCTCTATTACATTATTACAGGGAACAACAAATTACCTATGATCATCTGTCTCGATCATCTTTACAAATGATTAGGTTTGAGACTTCTGCAATAGAAGGTATTTTACATTTACATGTTTGGTGTGAGAGGCTAATTACAATGTGAAAGGTATGAAAGTAACTTTGATTTTTTTTTTTACCATTTAGGAATGTGGAATGTGGAATGTGGAATGTGGAATGTACTATGTACTCAACACTCACTAAGGGAATGTTGTTAAAAGAAGTACTAAAAAAATTAGAAGTGGAAGTGCAGAATATACAATTTCTTAATCTGTCCACTTCAAAGATCAATGAGTTGTTGGATGCCCATTCATCTTTTAAGCATATATCTTAGTGATGTACTTAGGGAGCAAGCTTCATTTCATTTTAAATAATGTTCATATTTAGGGCAATGATATTTTTAAGATTATTTTATGTTGTATTAAGGTCGTGTGCATCTTCGAGAAATACTAATAAACCTATTATGGTTTTCTAGAGGATGATCAACTATGACAAACAAATTCCTTTTTGGCCACCTTGGAAGCGGTTCTTTTTTTTTCCCTCTAAATATCATTACCCTACATTATATTAATATGGTGACACTACAATCAATTAATCCAAAAGACTCAAGTCATGAAGCTTTTCTAGCATGGGTGAGATTCCTTTTTATCTATAAGACTTTTAGCTTGGCTTCCATTGTCATTACCAAGTCACAATCAAGAAAGAACGTTGATTATTTTAGTTTTTAAAGTACTCTCTCGTAGCCGCTTAAGTCTTAATCTTCTGTATAAATGAGATTAAGTGGGTTGGTGACGTAGGGTTTGAGCGTCACGAAGCCAAGAAATTAGGTCATTAATATGGGATATATTCCTTCCCTTCAGTGTATACACAGTTTGATAATTAAAATCTTAAAATGCTTAAGATCCAATCGTAGATTGCAGTCAAATACAAGATAATCTCAAAACTATAATTATGAACATGCATTCCAAAATTTGTGATAAACCATTTTTTCAATGAGCAGCAACCCTGTTCTAATGCTCTCACAATAAGTGATTGCAGAAAGCAAGATTCGAGATGAAAGGAGATCACAAAGAGAGCACATTGCATATTTCAAAGATACACGAACCAATCTACATTAAGGGTAATTACAATTTCACGGGGATTACCTTATGCTAATGTTGATGGGGTTGTTCTTTGATTCCTCAATTATTGGAGTTCTTACTCTATGTTTACCTTTTGAGGCTCAAATTCAAGTAACAGGCTTAAAAATAAATAAAAATAAATAAATTCAAGTAACAGGGTTTTGAGGGGTTTGCTTTTGGGAGTGGCAAAAGAGAGCTAAGCATCTCAATGGCCCTAAAAGTAAATGCCCACTTACAGTTTCTTTTTATAAAAAAAAAAAAAACACTATGCATTTAAAGAGAATTGAAGCTCATATGAAACACATTCTGAAGCTATGTTCATGCAACCTAACTATCAATAAGGAAAGTTGATTTGGACTAATTTACATTATAGTTTTTTTTTTATACCTTTTTTGTGTCGATTAGACCATTTCTGCAAAAATAATATCGTACTCATTAGGACATATATTTGCAAGAAACCTATGCTATCAGTTTCTTGTTTATTCCGTATTCTTGGGTATTTACCAAATGATAAAGGTTACTGCTAGTTATCCCTTTGTACAATTTCATAGTGTGCAGTCACTGCAGTGTGACTGACCTCTGATATTTCTGTGTTCAACCACTTATCAACATAATCGATAAATTTGTATTCTACAAAGAAGGATTGTGTTAATGGATGCATTTACAGTGATTCCTGTCTGAGTTAAATATCTTACATGTCTAATAGGATTTACATAGTACACGTAAAACATGATTGCCAGCATCATAGCAATTCTCAGGTTGTTAAAAAACTGAGAATGGATACTAAGTAAACCTTGTCGAGTCATAGTTGCAGCTGCTACAGTCTTGTTTTCATCCAGGTAAAATGTTAAGCAGCGGCACATACTTCAGAAATGAACTCTTGGTTTTGGAAATAGATGAGTCTGGACCTCCAAATTAGCTTGCTCTCTATAGTCTATGACTTCAGGTTGATCAACTTATCTCTATATTAGATTTATGTACAAGGGGTGGTTAATATCTGATAATTATCTTCATTCCCCTTCTCCCGTAAGTCAGATCATGTAATCGTGCACGAAGAAAAGGCTGTCAGGAATTAGAAGAGGCAGGTATTCGACATATAGATAAAAACGTCTCAAGTTCTCCTTGGCAAGAGTAGC
The DNA here is from genome assembly GCA_014058105.1 of Kingdonia uniflora. Classification (NCBI taxonomy): domain Eukaryota; kingdom Viridiplantae; phylum Streptophyta; class Magnoliopsida; order Ranunculales; family Circaeasteraceae; genus Kingdonia; species Kingdonia uniflora. Next base: position 3,775 of record JACGCM010002492.1, read on the forward strand.
CGTATCTATCACATCACCGTCACTAGTGAGAACCCACAAGTCTTTTGAGTTAACTCTCTTTAAGTTACCTCGGCAAAAGGGGCATGACTGAGACCTCATATTCCTGTTATAGAAATTTAAAGAGAGAAAGTACTTAGTAAGTTCTTAAATGGTATAAGAAAAAAAAACAGGTTTGCACGTCCCTAGAGACGCGAAAAATCAGTCTCTTGGTTGATGGTTTTAGAATGTCATCAGTATCTAATAATTAACTTAAGTTTTGTATGTCAAAGGTCATAGCCCATAGCCAATGAAAAATACAAAATCTCAGTGTTTTCGTATTTGAGATGTAAACTACGTTTTTGTTTTTTGTTTTTTAGTATTTTTAGTATTTTTTATGGGTGGGGGATTGAGGATTACCAATCATGGAAGCAACTGATGCACATGGAGTGACCACAATTTGGTAAGACAATCTTGGTGCAAACTTCCATACAAATGTCACATTCATTATCTCCCTCGGGATTTTTATTAGGGGCCTTTGTCATTTCCTCGACCAACTTCTCGTTGCACACCTCGGTACACCAGCTTCTCTTTTTATCATTTTCCATTTCGGACAAATCACCTTCAAGTTGTTGAAGCGAAGGATATATAACAGCTGCAAGATTATTCAAATAAGAATATGCAATTGTTATCTTCACAAGCCAAAGATAATCTAAAGTACAAACCATAGAATTCTCTAAGGGTGGCACTTCTTTCATGTGAAGACATGGTTGCGATCCCATCAACATGAACCTGCACAATGTTACAGACCATAATTAGGTTTTTTTGCTAGAAGGAAGAAAAATTGTCAAAAATCGTATAAAATTTCTTGTAGATATCTTCAGAAATCCATATGATAGGAATGAATGTTAAGATCACCTTGTATATTAGTATGTGGAGAAGACCTAAGTAACTGGGGAGGTTATCTCGACAATGACAATCCATCCATTCTACCAATAAGAGAAAGAATGGTGCCAATGGACTATAAGACAATCTCATTTGAAGACATTCTCCATCATAATTTTTCGGGAGAGCTGCTGCCCTGTAAACCCAATAATCAACATTAATCAACATCGCCAAGGCTAAATATATAAGTACGCCTTAATTGAATTGAAGCGACAACATAGATAGTGATCAAATTATAATTTGAGTTTAACCCCAAATTGTACGTCGCAAACTCACAAAGTTTACAACTTTTGACTCACCCCCATTCCGATATTTTTTAATTGAAACATTTCGGGTGTAAGTTCAAAATAAAGTATATAATAGGGTCAAAGTTAGAAATTCTTAAACAAAGGGAATCAATGGCGAGTAGGGTGGAACGAGGACTTTGATCACAGGTCCCCTCTTGCTATACCATAAATTTCACGAGATTTCAAACTATCCACTGATTCGGTGATCGCTAGATTATGAAACAAAGGCTTAACTATGCTAAGCAATAGTCAGAATTGCTAAACTACTAGAAGTCAATCTGATAACAAATGTTTCCAGTGTAACAAGCAGAGCCTATGGACCCCAAGGTAAACGAGCCGTGTTCGGTTTGGAAAAATGTCGACGGGATTCTGGGTTCCACCATGGACAATGGACAAACCGAGTGCTAGATGTGGGGCAAGTTTAAAGGTGAAAGTATGAGGGAGCAACTCTTATTAATGATCATATAATAGAATCAAAGTCAAAATGTCCCTAAATCATTATATCACTTTCTATTTTCTAAGTTTCAGGAACACAAGCCACACAGAAGAGTACAAAAACTTAGTGCTAAAGGACTGTAACACTATCTAATCTTCATAGACATATCCACCAACTTTCTCTAGTTATACATCAATACCATCTACACCTAACACAAGGAAATGGAACCCCATCACAAAAACCAATTGAAAGAAACACCTTAATACCTTATCACATCACACATACTAAGCCCTGCTTGGCACAACAACCCCATTTAAATGATCATCACAACATCACTTATCAGTTGCAGAAATTGAGTTTATAAAACAAACCCAATTGAAAAAATCCCACTACTAATCACCCCAACATCTCTACTAATGGGGTTTCTCTCTTAGACTTTTTATCAAACACATACACAAACAGATACAAAACTACATGTAACTGCAAAAAAGAAAAAAAAAAGAAAAAAAAGAAAAAGACCCCAGAAGGGAGAAAAGGACTTACAGGGCATTAGCATGTTGTATATCAGCTTCAAGTGCTTTAATGGAGTCTTTGAAAGAAGATTTGGAGGGAATTTGGTTTTGCCACATTTCCCTTGTTTTTTTTTTGTTTTCTGTAAAGATAGAGACAAGTAGTTTTGTGGGGGAAAAAAAGGAAGCTTTTTGAGAGGCAAAGACAGATAAACCGTTTTGCTTGGGAAAAAATGTTTTCTTTTGGTTTAAGCAAAGAAAGGGATATTTTCTTCTCCTACTTATATTTCCTTCCCCACTTGATCATACTTGGTATTTCATTTAATCAATAACCTTGTATACAAACCGTATTAAAACGTCGTAAATATGGTGTATGTGTAAGCCTTATCTACACGTAAATACACGGATAATATCTTTTGTAATTATGTCTAGGTGGAAACTATAGATAAATTGTAAGTTGCTAATGTTATTTTTGCACTAAAAGTAAACAATGGGAATCAAACACAGAATAATAGAATACGCCTTATCTATATGTATATACAGATTCTCCACATTGTTGCAACTGTGATTGTGTGTCTAGGTGGAGAATTAATACGAATTTGTATGCTACAAATGTGTTTTCACATTTAAACTTTGCTTGGTTTCTCGGGAACATTTGTGATTTGGGGAAATTCTGGCGATTCAACAATAGCTGACTATTGAGTTAGCCACATTTTCTTGAATTTAATGGATAGACGTTGCCAATTACCGAGATACCAAGTGGAGCTTGCAAATTAATGAGCCACCATTGTTGGTGATGAGAGCTGCCTTAGAAGAGTAGAGTTGTACAAAACCTTCATTCCATGCAGAGAAAAAATGTTTGCTAATTTTTTTGTAAGATTGTTTTTGTTATGGAGCTAACTGACTTGCTAACTCCCTACAATTAGGAAGTCTATCCTCAATTACTAGTCTTTATCTCTTTTACTATTGCTATGTAAATCTCTATATGAGAGGGACATCAGTTACAACACTCTGTATAAAATACTTGGATATAGAAGAGTCTTCTCTCTATTAAGTCTCTCTCTTAGTTTATTATGGTATCAGAGCGACTCTGAAATCCGCTCCCCACCTTGCTCTTCACCACTAGTGTGAACTCAACCCAACCATAATGGCAAATGAGCAAGAAACTCCCGCTACCAACACCACTCCAGAGAATGAAAACTCACTCAACAACCCTGGATCCATCTTGGTCTCCCATACTCTTAAAGGTGATAACTACCTTACTTGGAGTCGAGCCATGCGCACGGCATTAACCGCCAAAATTAAGTTTGGCTTCGTCGATGGAAGTCTTAAACAACCAGAGGACTCTTCTTCCTCGTTTCCCTTATGGGATAGATGCAATAACATGGTGCTTTCTTGGTTAATGAATGCGGTCGAACGAGAGATTGTTGATAGCGTGTCTTATGCTAACACCACCGAAGAGGTTTGGACCGACCTTTGCCCCAATTTTTTGCAGACCAATGCACCTTGCATCTTTAAGCTCAAGCGGCTTATCACAAATCATGTTAAAGAGAAATAGTCTGTATCTCTGTACTATACAAAACTTAAGCAGTATTAGGATGAGTTAATATGCCCATTACTACATGCTCATGTGAATCGTCTAAACCGCTTGCTTCTTGTACTGGCTTATTCCACATCTCGAACTCAAACTTCATCTTCGATCAACATGAGTTTTCGATCACACCAATAGAGCACGTGGCACATTCAGAAGCAACGCAACAACATCAAGAAACATAGACAACACGAATTTCTCAACCAATACCACTCGCCCATAGTAATCCTCGCGCTCTTGGTTGAGAGCCGTCTTGTAATAGCTTATTTCGTATCTCAGACTCAAGCTTCATCCTCGATCTCATCAGCATACAGGAAGTACCACTGAAGACATGATCAACTTTCCTCAGCTCAAAACATCGCTTTTGACCTCCACAATAGCAGTTCAATTTACGCAAGTGTACAATTATCAATAGAGCCGTTGTACAACAACAGAGGTCAGAACGTTACACTATCTGGTCAAAAAGTATCTTACATATACTTTGTAACGTCTACCATTAAGAATATTAAATGCCATTAAACGATCATATTGTTAGACCTATAAGTAGAATAAGAGAAGAACAAATTACGGACAGACAATTCTATATAGAAGAGTCCTTACCCTAAAATTCCATATACTCAGAGTGCTCATTGTAATAAGTTAGCAACTTCTATAAGGCCATCTTCTCTTTCTCAAAATCCTCAAGATAGGTTGTGGTTTTTAACCTATTCAGAGGTTTTCCATGCTAAATTATCTTGTTGATTACTATTCACTGTTCTTGAGCATTCTAGATACCTTTGGTGTAAAGGCTAAGTCCGAATTCAAGAATTAAGCCATTACATTTGGCACCGTCTATGGGAACCTTAGTTCTCAAACCCATTGTCTAAGAAACCGCTGATAATCTCCTTTCAGAATGTCGCCCCCAGGTCAGAGCACGCCAGCAGTTCAAGCAGAAGAAAATACCGCACTAGTAGATCTGTGGGTCACCTTAAATTCTAAAACAGAAAGACGTTCTGCTTTGGAGCAATAGCTGGCAAGTGTACAGGACGCACTGAAGGTTTTATAGGGTCAGCAAGTCGCCACCCAGAAGAACAAAGCCGTGCAACCTGAAGGCTCACAAATTTTTGTTCACGACGGATTAATAGGACCTCCTTCAAAAGGGAATCACGTCGGAGGTGCGCTTTGGTCTAACCATCATCAACAGGAAATGAAGTCCATCACGATCCAGAAGATCCAACAAGAAGTAGATGGGGGCATGGCGGGAGTCAGATAGATCGATAATCCACCTCGACGAGTTCGAGTCCCAGCAAAAGAATGTTTAAGTGAAGGGAGTGGCGACCATAATCCTGGAGAAGGACGCGTCACCCGCCCTACCACCGCAGCTCGACAATTCATGACCCAGGAACATGTCGAGAGACGAATCAAAGAAATGCTCAAAGCTCAGACTTCGACTAAAGGAATCCATAATAGATTATAAAAGAGCCCGATCACACATGGGCTATTGGATGGCGAGGTCTCCACAGGCTTTCATACCCCACATGAACTAATCCAATGGAGCACGTCCAAGAGTTCCAAGATGCTTTAGGTTTACATTCCACATCAAACCACATCCTATGCCGGCTCTTTCTTACCAATTTATCAGGCGAACCCCTACGGTGGTTTTACACACTGCCCGAAGGGTCCATCACAACTTTCAGACAATGGTACAGACTCTTCGTCAAGAATTACTCACATAACAGGGACAAAGAAGAAAATCTTTACTCTCTTTTTAGCCTCAAACAGATGCCAGGAGAGAAGTTCGAGACGTTTACTAAAAAGTTCCTAGAGTTAGCTCAAAAAGTAGATCGAATTGACCATAAGATTACTATTTCTACTTTCACCAAGCTTTACTCGTCGATGGCAAGGCAAAGTAATACCTCATCCTAAACAAGCCGATAAGATTGGAAGACATGATTGAAAAGGTCAATGGATACATCGACCTAGAACGAATGATATCTGACAGACAGAAACCTCAGAAATCAACATTGTCAGCTCGGGATCAATAAACTAATTCAGATTTTAACCGTGCTGCAGATCAAGGAGGAGACAGGAAACGAACAAAGTCCAACGACGAACGACCTCGAGAGGGGAGTAACTTGCCAAAACCTTGTCTTCCAAAGATAAACGTGACCTTAGCAACCATTTATCCTGTACTACAGAAAGACAGATTCTTCTGTAATGTATAGTATCTTCAACCCATTGAGAACAAGCCATACTGCATTCACCACAAGGTCCGACATCATGAGACAAAATACTGCTTTACCTTACAACGATTGTTAGAATACATCTTTTCAGATGGACGAATGCATGAGTACATCGTGGACATTGAAAGTTACAAGAATGGGAGTTACAAAAACCCTACAGAAGCTGTCCAAATCGAAGAACCAGTGGTCGAGAAGCACTTATACCATATCTCACTCTGCCATTTTGTTGAGACTCAGATTGTCAAAGAGTCAAACAGGAGAAAAAGAAGACGTGTCAGTCAATTTTACGACTTATCCATGCAAGATAAAGAAGCTCGTTTACTTCCAGTATCCAGCTCTCAGCGTACATGAATTCTTTTGATGACTGCGACGTTCGTCATGTCCACTTTCTTTACCATGATGCCTTGGTGATCATGTTAAAAATACAAAACATAGTGCTTTACACGATGATAATAGACACTGGCATTACTATCGAACTATTGTTTCAAAGCATGATCGATCAATTGGGACTAGCCGATAAGGTCCAGTCTAGCGACATTAATATCTGTGGATTCAACGGATCTAAGGAGGAACGAGTCAACAAGATTATACTTCCCATCACGGCAGGACCAATAACACTTGATGTCGTCTTTTATGTCGTCAATGCCAAGTCCCGCTATTTGGGATAATGGGACGTTGCTGGTTACACAATATGCACTCTATTCCATCAACTTATCATTTGGCATTACGTTTTGAATGGAACGGTGGCGTTTATGAAATCAAAGGAAGTAAAAAATTAGCTCAAGCACGTGAAAATTCTGTTACCATTGTACTAGAACCAATAGAACCATAGCTCGCGTAGCAATTACAAAATACGACGGGAAACATTATAGAAAAATATATAGTAAACTCTATAGGATACCATTTTCCTAGCACAAAACCTACAGAGTATGTCAAAATTAGTGGCGACAAGCGTGAGACATTCATCGACACTCTTCTGCCCACAGCAGAGAGCGATGCGCTCATCCAGTTCCTTAAAGATAACAGTGATGTCTTCGCTTGGACATTCTACGAAATGTCGGGCATTGATCCAAATCTAGCCTGCCATAAGCTTAATTTGAAAGATAAAGCTGAAGTCATCAAGCAAAAACAAAGAACTTTAGCACCGAGACTCTGAGATGAAGTCAATAAAGAGATTGATAAAATCGTCGAAGTCGGCTTCGTCCGAAAGGCCAATTAACCGGAATGGGTCTCAAACATTGTCGCAGTCCCAAAGAAGAACGGCAAGATCAAAGTGTACATGAATTTTATGGACATCAACAAACATACTCCGAAGGATAGTTTTTTACTACCTATCATAAACCATCTGCTCGATTCTACATCAGGATACGAGCTTCTATCTATGATGGATGCTGTATCAGGCTACACTAAAATACCTATACTACTCGAAGATAAAGAAAAAACAACTTTCATTACAGGACATGGTCTATACTGTTATAAGGTCATTCCATTCGGTCTCAAGAACGCTGGAGCCACTTACCAACGCTTGATGACACAGATGTTCAAGGACCACCTTGGAAAGACAATGAAGGTCTATATTGATGATATGTTGTGTAAAAGTCTTAAGAAGGAGAACCATATTGCAGATTTACGCACCACTTTCAAAATTCTCCGTTTTTACAAGATGAGACTCAACTCCGGCAAATATCAGTTCGGAGTCCAATCAGGGAAATTCTTGGGCCACTTTCAAAATTCTCCGTTTCTACGCGGTATTGAAGCTGATCCAGATCATATTCGCGCATTATTGTCTATGCCTTCTCCAAAAATGAAGAAAGACGTTCAGAAGTTAGCAGGCAAGATTGCCGTAATAAATTGTTTTATTTCAAAGTCTTCGGATCGCTGTCAATGGTTGTTCAACTTATTGCGTGAAGAGACAACAAAATAAAAGCTTTAGAAAGATCTTGAGATCGAGTGGACAACAGAGTGTGAAGCAGTGTTTCAAGAACTCAAACTTTACTTGGGTTCACCACCAGTGATGAGTACACCTGGCGAAGGGGAAGAACTTACCATTTATCTTGTAGTTACTAAAGAATCTTTAAGTTATATCCTCATTCGGCTGGACAGAAAAATAGAGAAGCATGTCTACTTCATTAATAAAACTCTTACTCCAACAGAATCCCTATATACTAAGATCGAGAAACTATTTTTAGCTCTTGTCTACACATCGCAAAAGTTGTGACAATATATTTAAGCCCACTCAATTCGAGTGGTGACCAATTATCCTTTGCGATAAATCTTATCCAAGCGAGAAAAATTTAGACGGGTACATCAATGGTCAGTAACTCTTGGCGAACATGACGTTCGTTTTGAGCCAAGACATTTTGAAAAGGGTCAGGCGGTAGTAGACTTTATTGCAGACTTCCTCGTAGAAGATCCTGATTGGGAAGAAGGCAGTACAGATATTCATGACGAACAGTTCGAAGAAAAGTCAGACTGGATAACTCAGAAGGGATGACATCTTTTAACTGATGGATCCTCTAGACCTACAGGATCAGACATCATAATAGTGCTGATCACACCTTCCAATGATAAAATTGAAAAGGCAGTCAGACTCAATTTTGAAGCAACTAACAATGAGGCCGAGTATGAAGCAATGATTCACGGTCTAAATATGGCTCTAGAAATTGGAGTTTCTAAGCTATATATCTATACGAACTCTTTACTCATTGTCAACCATTACATAGAAAGATTCCAGAAGAATGGAAAGATGGTTGACTACGTAGCAGCAGTAGCCGACAGAATGAGTAGATTCAGAAGAATTACTATCGAACATGTACCGCGTGGGGAAAATCAACATTCGGTCTCTCTAGCATATCTGGCAGGAATCCTGGGTACAGAGACATGTTATCTAAAGATTGAAGTATTATCCACCCCCAATATTAACATCATTAGCTTAAATTCTATACTGAGGGCATTGAAGAGAATGATGACGATTGGAGATGACCTTACCTCAAGTATATTGGGACTAAAAACCCATTTGATGGTGAACTCCCTACAGATCCTACAGAGAAGAGACGCGTACTTGATAATGCTAAGCGCTACATCGTGGACAACAGTCGCCTTTACAAAATTTTAGTCACAGGACCATATCTCGAGTGTTTATCCAACAAAGAAGCTCAAAATTCCTATACTAACTGCATGAAGGTACTTATGGTTCCCACACAACAGGAAGATCTCTAGCCAATCGAGCTCTTACTCAAGGAGTCTTCGGGCCTAAAATAAAAGCTCTGGCCATCATACTCGCGAGCAACTGAGATGCCTGCCAGCGCCATAGTCCCCAAATTTGAGCTCCCGCCTTGGAACTCCATTCCAGCAACGTTGTATGGCCATTTAAAAGATGGGCCCTCGACTTTGTAGGAGAATTTCCCACTGCACCAAGAAAATAGAAATATATGTTAGTAGGGACAGATTACTTCACTAAGTGGGTAGAAGTAGTTCCTCTGTGTCGTACACAAGAAGATGAAGTCATCAAATTCATATGGGAAATCATCATCATCCGCTTCGGCTGCCCCCATCTCATCAAAATCGACCATGGGCCTCTATTCGTTGGATCCAGAGTAGTCGAATTCCTTAATCAGCACAAAATCATATACTCTCATTCCAATCCCTACTACCCCCACAAGGAAACGGTCAGGCTGAAATCACTAATAAAACTATCGTGGATGGAATAAAAATGCGCTTGACAGAGAAAAATGGTAATTAGATCCTAGAATTACCACATGTGTTATGGGCTTATCAAACAATACCTCAAATATCAACTGGATGCACACTGTTCCTCCCGGCTTACGGTACAAAAGCCATCATATCCACTCAGTATCATCATCCTATTCACAACCATGCCATGACAGATAAAGAAAATGAATTTCAGTTGACATGCAATATGAATTAGATCGAGGAAACTTGGGACCGAGCAATCATGAATTTGGGAAGGTACCACCAGGCTTTAGCCCGATTTTATAACAAGCGCGTTCATCATAGAGAATTCAAAATCAAGGATCTCGTCCTACGAGAGATTCTCAAACACAGAAAAGAAGTCGATGCTGGAAAATTGTCCCAAACACAGAAAAATAGCCTTAGTGAACAATGCGTACTTTTGTCAACTAAACCATCATATACCAGTTTACTTTTTACTTCCAATTTCTTGAACTCTGATGAAAAGAACAAAATTACCGCTGTCATCTCCCTCTCGTGTACATCACCCGACTCACTTTTCACCTGTTTGTAAAGCACAAGATCGCTGAGTTTACTCTGCACTTCCTTTAGAGTAGCCTTCAGATGATCACAACGTTTTGCCACTTGTTGATTTTCATTCCGCACATTAGCATTCTGACCTTCTAACATCGTCACAAAATTGTTCATATGGAAAACCAGCGACATCGCCCACTCCACTTCATTCTTACATTAATGTTTATTTACCATCTTGTCATCAGGATCTACCACAGCCTTCCGTAGATCCGCCTCCTGTTTAGTGTTCAAATCATGTAATTTTTTGTTCCCGCTAGATACTCTAAAATATAGAGATTCCGCATTCGCACAGTATGCTCCAACTCACATATTTTGTTCCAATCCTTTTTTATGTCTTCGTTCTGGTTAGCACAAACCTTTTCCATTTTCTTTACCACCAGATCAGACACTGACCACAACCCGTCCTACTTGCGAGCATGAACTCGAATATCATCCATCCCAGCTTCAAGCAAATTTACTTGGAATTGTAAGTCTTTCACATTCTTACATTCCTCCTCTAGTTCTGCCAACAGTTCTGTGATTCAAACTCAGGCAGATGTTAACTTCACTCTCTGCTGGCTCGCCTGGCTTGAACCACCTGTAAATCCAATCTCTTTCTTTCTTATAATTTCTCTTAACTCTTCTATCTTTCTCAGTTCGTTGACTAGAGCTACCTTTTTCTTCTGTAGTTCCTCGAACAATCGAGCTTCTACGTCTCGCTCTTTCACAACTTCCACCTCCGTTCTTTCTTCTAACTCAATAGCACCTTTTAGTGCTATCTGACTTGAACTTAGCTGAGCGTTCAATTGTTCATTTTTGATGCGTAACGTGTCACACTGACTTGAATAGCTGTCACTTCCAGCTGTCATCATAGTTTACATTTATAATAGTTCGATCATACCAACAGATTACATTTATAATAGTTCTCTGAATTCCACTTAAATTGCCTTATATCATATTTAGTTTTATTAAGTACCTGTTGAATACGAGTCACAGAGACCTTCACTCTACTCAACGACCTCTCCAATTCAGAGTTTGTTTTTCTCAATCGTTCTATCTTCTACACAGTTTATATATATCTTGTTATAATATACACATTCGCGAAAAGCATATTTCAAACATCACTCCAAATTAAAATAATGTACGATTATACAGAGTACTGTCATATCCAAATCACATGAGCTGTAAAACATAAGACAGGATACCACAGAACGGTTAAAGATTCTTGCTAATGTCTACCCCAGAGGGAGATTTCAACGTCTACTCTAGAGTAAGAACTGCTTCTGTACGTTCTACTAGAGGGTCCAATATTTTCTCAGTAGTTTGGACTGGCCCTGTACGTCCTAGAGGTAGGTCTGACGCTTTCTCAGGCAATACAGCTGTATCATCAGCCATTTCTTCCTCTTTAAACTCTGAAGGAAGCTCTATCTCCTTATATCTACCACTCTGGGCCAGCTCCACATCTTCCACACTCAATCCAAAGGTATAATATGATTGGATAAAGTGGTTTCTTTCGACTAAGGTTACTGTAACCGAATCTGTCATAATCTTGTCATACATTGACAGATCATCAAACTTTTCTACAGCCGCTGTAGCATCTGTAACCCTCTTCTCCTTCTCTAACAAGAGTTCAGCTTCGAGCTCTTTCATACGAGCTGACTGCGCCTCAAACTTTATAGTTAGGGCACCAAACTCCTGGCTTCTCTTGGCCAAGCATTGTCTTGCCTCCTTCAGCAGCTTTGAGAGTTACCAATACAAAATAAAATAAAATAGAGTCAGTATAACAGTTTTTCTTAGTTCGATCAATTAATAATTTCTAAACACCTACCGCGAACGTATGCTCGAGATACTCATCTTCGAACTGCTGAATGTTCGTCCCAGCCATACGGTAATATTTATGCTCCAACTCTTTCATTTTGGTCACAGCATGAGGGTTAGTTCGGTGACTGCCCTTCTCTCCCTGCCATTTTCTCTTTAAATAACTCTTCTCAACCTCCTCAGGAGTAGACACGTTCACTTCAAGTTTTTCCTCCACACCACTAAACATAGCCTTTGCGATCTCTTGTCCCATGACTACAACCCCAGTAACAGAGGTACTCTGCTACGCTGGCCTTCAAACCTTCCAAGTAGTCCACATGGTAGTCTGAGGCACAGGAGGTAGAGGACTCAACATGTCTGTAATGGTCTAAGCAGTTTTTCCCTCAGCCATAATTCATTTCTCCTGAGCTTGTTGAACTTTGGGTACCGCGGAATCTACCATTTTATCTCTACGGATACCCAACTCACTGAGTACCTATTTTAGCTCACTCGGTTCTCGAGCAACACAGTATAATAGGCTGGTCTTGTCCGGCGTAGATAAGGGCTTGGGCTCTGCCACAGAATACTCCTAATATTACATTTATTCAAACCCAACCACAGAATACTCCTACAACAAATTACTTATTACGAGCTCCCAGGCTTTGAGCTTACTAAGCTCCCCAGTTATATCTAAGCAACCCCGATAGTTCGGTTCCCCACACCAAATTATTTCTCCATTAGCTTCCCTTGTATCTTCTTCAACGATCTTGTCACATGCGAGCTGTCGTCAATTAGTTCCCACACCGTGGCACTCAAAATGACCTCTGAAAGACGTCACACCAGAAAAATTAGTCATATTCTACACGCTTCCCTTCCTCGTCAATTTCGATAAGATTCAATGGCCATTCCGGTAGCACAACATCATACGATAATCGACAAAGTATCTCTCACGAAGTTTAGCAACCTTCAGCTAAAACTGACCATCTACTACATATTGAACATCTTGAGCATGTTGGGCACGAGTCCTCACCATGTTTAGTCACACTACCTCCAGAGCAAAGTGATTCCTGTAGAAAATGCAATTCATAACAACCAAGATTCATGATTTTATAGCCTCCAAGAAGATCTTTGCAAATATTACCCCACTAATTTGGTCGAAGGATATATTATTTGAGCACACTTCATAGAATGACAGAAGATCCGCATTAGATACAAAAATATTACTACAGATCATTGTTTCCATATCATGACGTATTTTCTCAAATTCTATACCAAAAAATATAAAAATGGCAACATACAAGATCACGCAAACCCAACAGTAGCACTTACAGATCTATGAACTCCCTATCTCACAGTTTGAAATACTCTGTCATTCAGTTTGAGTACACAGATAGCAAAAAACAAGATATTGTTCATTCCTGTTAAGTAATCTCACAGACAATATCTACTTCCTATCAACATGTTTTCGAACTCCTCTTTTTTCAACCTCAGATATACCTACTGCTTACTTTCATACACACGAAAACCCTTCCAGCTCGATCATATCCCATGATGCCTAACTCCTATCTTGCAAATAGTAAACTACACAAACAAGTTCGTGACAAAGAATCATGCCAAAGTACAAAGTAATGTCATTAAGTTTGAGATACTCTTTACAGAATACTTTTCAGATAAAAAAATGTTCCCAATAATTTCAACAGATTATATTACAAAGTTACAGTTTGAATTGTTTTTTAAGAATCAGCAGAGAAGATGATGAAAAACTGAAGCAACTTCCAAACCCTGATCCCATGCTACAAAGTCCAGGAAGCATTTAGAATTAAAACATTCACAGATGAAAGATCTTCTTCATGGTAAAAATCTATGGTTCATGGAAGAAAATGATCATCTGCATCCTTCTCACCTCCTCACATGCTAAAGACAGACGGATTGAAGGCCTCATTTTTTCAACAAGATCCACTCATTAGCGGGGTACCGACGAGACTCCCTCGGCCGAACGCCTGCCGCTTTATCTTCTGTTGTAATAGCCTCCTCCGCCAGCAACCGAAGACCATTACGGTGCTCTGCCTCAGATGTCAACAAATAATAGAAGCGTACCATTTGAAAATGGTCATCCCCTGCCTCCATCACTTCCTCATATGACATATAATGATAGGCGGGAGACACCGGAATTGGAGTGGGCTAATGCAATGGTTGATATCTAAAATATCTGAGGCGCAGTTCCTTGATAACGGTCAAAATCCGGTGTTTAGTATGGGTAAAAATTAGAGTGTCGTTCACTTTCGAACGGAACTAGAAATTAGTTTTGGTCTTTTGTTTTAGTAATCTAAGGTTGTAAAACCGTAAAAATAAATGATATGGTTTTAATCAAGAATAAAGGTCTAGGGGCTTCGAATTTCACCACCATTTACATACAATATCAACATAGTATCGTATATTAAATTCTCCACTTAATTGAAATAACAAACTTCGACCTTTTGTCGATGTAATCCCATGATTAATTATAACTCGAGTAGAATATATTGTATGAACTAAGTATGTACTAAAAATACATTCCATGAAAGCTATGCTAACTATGAAATGTTAATTAGGATCATATCTTAGAAAAATACAATATTAATACAATTTTACTATATCATTTGAGAATCACAAAACTCTTCATATATCTCTACTTAAAGAGATCATAGGATGATAATGGATGTCTCCAACAATATAGTTTTGGGATTTGTGATAAAATGCTCATATTGTGTTGGAGAAAAATACATTCTACTACATGATATCATACGCTTATGGCGGATCCATCCTCACCCCTAGTGAGGACTTAGCCGACCATTATAACAACTATAAAACCTAAATGATATGAGAATGAAATGAACATAAACTAACAACAAAACGAGGAATTTTATTGACTTACAAAATGAAATGCTCCAAATGCTTACAAGACTTGCACCAACTTACTCCAATAATGCTCTCTTGCACTCTACAAGAATGATTCTCTCAAAATTGGATGATCTTATGAGCTCACCACCTCTCCTTTTATAGATGAAGGAGAGGGTTCTTACATTTAATATTAGATTTATAACCTATGCCATGAATGTACATAAATTTGTAACCTCCAAGAGTTATCCTCCAAAATTGTAACCTCCCCATGTGGGACCCTTGTGTTTGACAACTCTACATCCTTCTCCAACAGTTCATCCTTTGAGCTATACATCCCGATATTTGCTAAATGAGCTCCATGTGACCTGAAATATAAAAATTAGTTTTATAAGTCATGTTTAATAATAAAATTAAGAATAATAAACATTAAGTCATAGGGGAATAGTGGTCATTTTATGTGTCCATCAAATACCTCCAACTTAAAGTTTGCTAGTCCTCGAGCAAAGAAAAGAATAAAAACGTAACTCTTTCGTGGTTATGACGATTGCATTTAGCGTATGCAACAAGCCGTTAAACCTATAGGTTAGCCATATAGGACAAGTTTTGTCTCGTGAGGGTTAGCAGTAACTATACCCACAAAAGCCAATAAGGGCATTATAGTAGTTTAGATACTCATTATATCATTTCAACTAACTTATTGATATCTGATAATGGTAAAAACATTAAGAAGGTAAACCCCTTAAAATTTAATTATTTCACATATATATAATCAGAGAACTTGGAGAATTATCCAAAACTAGAGATACTACCTAATACTTAAATGAGATATTACATATTTTTCTAATATCCTCAAGTGTTGTAAAAATAGTTACTGCACATACAACTTTATTTAGAGGCTCTTGAGTAAATATCCAGTTTTTTGTATTTCGTGAACAAATCCAACGATCAGTTTGACAAGTGCCATAGTCAATTCGAATCCTGTTATTGATTTTTGGGGAATAACTATAAGCCTTTTTATTTTGGTACTTGTTTCCTTAGTGATGCCTCTATAATATGAGTCATTGGTCGACAATCCCAGCCAGTTGGCTTAGGTTGCCGGGGTTTGGTGCCGCTTCGTGACCTAGGCTCTGGATTCTCACAAGTAAACTTTATTCCTTGCTCCTTTCATATAGTTCATGACTATACTCGAGATTGGTGATAATTCTTCCTCTTTCAGTTCTAATCATGCGAGTATGCCTTGCATCGTGAAAGTTTTTAGAGCTATTTTGGCTTATAGAAATCCTTATTATATTACTTCAGGATCGAACTTATTTTTTAGGCAGTTATTTCCCTTGTAGTAGATCATTCCTACCTCAAATACTACTTTGATTGCTCAAAATTCTAGCAAAAGTAATAAATGCAATACTATCGTGAAGTGCATTTGTTTTGAGAAATATCAGTCAACATGAAATTTTCTTTATAATGTTCTAAAATTTTCTAAGCATGTATTTGATGAAAATTTTAACTTTACGGTTTTTACGACCAAAATATTTAGACCATATCAAATACTTATAAGCTTGCAGAAACTTACTAAAGAGTCTCATAAATTACCATAATGGCCTATCTTTTCTCTAAAAAAGTAAAAAATGTGAACGATTTTTCCCCACCCCCAAACTAGAAAGAAGCATTATTCCCAATATTAGAAAACATACCTTAAAGGAAGGGAAAAAAATCAGAACATAGTACCTGATATAACATGGGTTGCCTCCCAGATAGCGTTAAGTTTATTATCTTCAGCCAGACAAAATGAGGAACCCCCAAGCTCAGTGAAAGTTGGGTGAAAAGGATATGAATATCACTCCTCATAAACTGTGTCCAGAAGCTTCAAGTCTTCATTGGTGAAGCTAAAATATTCATAATAAGGCTTAAGCCTTTGTCGGTTCACTTTTTGTATTTTGCCAGTACTCGGCTCTTCAACCTCAACCGCCCCATGTAGATATACCGTTTTAACGATGAGAGGCCCGGTCCATTGTGATCGTAGTTTGTCAGGAAATAAATGTAACCTAGAAGAGTACAACAAGACTTTTTGGTTTGGTTCAAATGATTTTCGTAAAATGTTTTTGTCGTGAAACGCTTTCATGCGCTCCTTGTAAGTCTTTGCTGAATGGTATGCATCATTCCGTAGTTCTTCTAACTCGTTGAGTTTAAGCTTGCGATGCAAACTGGCCTTCCCAATGTCAAAGTTTAAGGTCTTTATTGCCCAATATGCTCGGTGTTCTAATTCAACTGGAAGGTGACAAGCCTTTCTATAGACTAGCCGGTAAAGGGACATTCCAATAGGTGTCTTAAAAGCAGTACGATAAGCCCAAAGAGCATCGTTTAGTCGAGTTGACCAATCTTTACGGTTTGGTCTTATCATTTTTTGAAGAATATTCTCGATTTCACGATTAGAAACCTCTACTTGCCCACTAGTTTGCGGATGGTACGGTGTAACAACCTTGTGTGTTACTCTAAATTTTTTCATTAAGTTCGCAAACATTCGACTGTTAAAATGTGACCCCCCATCACTAATTATTGACCTCGGCATACCAAAATGAGAAAAAATATTCTCTTTAATAAATTCAATAACAACCGAACTATCATTGGTCCTAGTAGGAATAGCTTCAACCCACTTAGTCACATTGTTAACGGCTAAAAGGATGTACATGAACCCAAAAGATGGGGTGGAGGTACCTATAAAGTCTATGCCCCAAACATCAAATGGTTCAACGATCAAGATTGGGTTTAGTGGCATCATATTCCTACGGGACAAGGCTCCCATTCTCTGACATCTATCACAAGCCTTGCAAAATTCGTGAGCATCACGAAATAAGGTAGGCCAATAAAATCCACACTGTAAAATTTTTGCAGAGGTCTTTTTGGAGCTGAAGTGACCGCCACAAGCTTGGGAGTGACAAAATTTTATGACTTTGGTATGCTCAGAATCTGGGACACATCTCCTAATGATTTGATCAGAACAATATTTGAACAGGTACGGGTCATCCCAGAAGAAGTGTTGGGCCTCACTAAGAAATTTATTCTTATCTGGCTTGGTCCAAAAACTAGGAAGGTGCCTTGTGGCAAGATAATTTGCTATGTCTGCAAACCATGGTACAGAAGACATAAAGCGAATGGACATGTGTTGCTCGTCAGGAAAGGACTCACGAATAGGTAACGACCTATCTAAAGAATCATTGTCTATTCGAGAAAGGTGGTCAGCTACCACATTCTCGGCACCTTTTTTATCCCGAATCTCAATATCAAACTCCTGAAGTAATAATATCCATCGGATTAAGCGTTGTTTGGTGTCCTTCTTGGTAAGAAGGTGTTTGATAGCAGCATGATCCGTATAGACTATTACTTTAGAACCTATGAGATAAGAACGGAATTTTTCTAGAGCAAAGACTATCGCTAGAAGTACTTTCTCTGCGGTTGTGTAATTGAGTTGCGCATCATTAAGAGTTTTACTGGCATAATAGATGGCACGCGGAAGGTTATCAATGTGTTGTGCCAAAACTGCACCAATGGCATAGTTAGATGCATCACACATCAACTCGAAAGGTTCATTCCAATTTGGAGGTTGGATGATGGGTGATGATGTTAGATGTATTCGGAGATTCTCAAAAGCTTTAAGACACGAATCATCGAATAAAAAGGTGGTGTCCTTGGCGAGGAGATTGCTGAGGGGTCGAGCAATTTTGTCAAACTCAGAAATAAAATATTGATAAAATCCTGCATGCCCCAAGAATGAACGAACATTCTTGACTGTTCGTGGGGGTGGGAGACTAGATATGACAGCAATCTTAGCTTTATCTACTTTGATTCCCTTTGCTGATATGACATGTCCTAATACTATGCCTTTTTTCACCATGAAGTGACATTTTTCCCAATTTAGAACAAGATTTTTCTGTTGACACCTAGCAAGAACAATAGATAAGTGGTGGAGACATTGGTCAAACAAATCTCCAAAAAGGGAGAAGTCATCCATGAAAACCTCAAGGAAACGCTCAGCCATGTTAGAGAAAATGCTCAACATACATCGCTGAAATGTTGCTGGAGCATTGCATAACCCAAATGGCATGCGGCGATAGGCAAAGGTTCCAAAAGGACAAGTAAACGTGGTTTTCTCTTGGTCCTCTAGAGCGATGGGTATTTGATTGTACCCAGAATACCCATCAAGAAAATAATAGTATTCATGACCGGCGAGACGTTCAAGCATTTGATCCATGAATGGTAAGGGAAAATGATCTTTTCGAGTGATCGAATTGAGTTTTCTATAATCTATACACACTCGCCACCCTGTGGTCATGCGAGTGGGGACAAGATCATTGTGATCATTCTTCACAACAGTGATTCCAGACTTTTTAGGAACAACATGAATTGGGCTTACCCATGGGCTGTCAGAAATAGGATAAATGATCCCAGCGTCAAGCAGTTTCAAAATTTCTTTTCTCACAACCTCAGCCATAGTCGGGTTAAGCCTTCGTTGTCCTTCTCTGGACTTCTTGGCATTATCCTCGAGTTTTATCTTGTACATGCATACAGAAGGACTAATACCCTTAATATCTGAAATGTTCCATCCAAGAGCTTTTGTGTTTCCCTTTAATACACGCATTAATTTCTCTTCATTCTCAGGTTCAAGGTCGGATGCTATGATAGCAGGAAGAGTCTCATTAGGACCTAGGAATACATATTTGAGATTTTTAGGGAGAGTTTTTAGTTCTAACCTAACGGGCACTTATTCCGCTTCTGGAACAGGATCCTTAACTTTCAGCATTTCAACATTATCATTGTTATCCACAATAGGAACAGAATCCAACAAGGCATTGACCTCATTGATAAGGTCATCAACATCTAAATTATCTCCAAAATGTGCAAGACAAGCTTCTAACGGGTCCCTAGGATTGGAACTATGAAATGTGTTTACAACAGTACCAAGCATGTTACACTCATCGGGTTCATTTTCAAACGGAGTATGAGTTGCATTGAAGATATTCAGATTGATGGTCTTATTCCCATAAGTCAACTTCATAGCTCCACTACGGTAATTGATTAATGCATTAGCAGTGGCCAAGAAAGGTCGGCCAAGGATCACAGGTATCTCACTATTTGGGTCTTCTACCGGGTTTGTGTCAAGGACCACAAAGTCGACAGGATAGAAAAAATTGTCAACCTGGACAAGTACATCCATCACAACTCCCCTAGGAATTCTAATGGATCGATCAGCTAGTTGCAAGGTTCTATGTGTCGGTTTTAGTCCTTCTAGACCTAGCTGCTCATATACCGAATAAGGGATCAAGTTGACATTGGCACCTAAATCAAGTAAGGTTTTTCCGATGCGATTTGTCCCTATGTGACAAGAAATTGTCAGCATTCCTGGATCTTTGTATTTCATGGGTACTTTGTTCAGGATTATAGAGCTAACCTGAGCACCCAATTGAATAACATTTTCACTATCATAGACATTGAAAGCTTTCTTGGAAACTTTCATACGTTTCTTGAACGTGCAGAGGTCCTTGAGATGTTTTGCATAGGAAGGAATCTGTCGTAACGCATCGAGGAAAGGAATAGTGATCTTAAGATTCTTGAACATCTCCTTAACCTCTTCATCGGGAATGTTCTTCCTATTGACTAAAAACCGTTAGGGAAAAGGTGTTCTAGGAATTCTAGACGGATCATTTTCGATAATCTTCTCACTTAGCAAGACCTGCCCAGTCTCTTCCTTAGCAAAAGGAGTTTCTTCACATATAGGTTTGCCTCCTTCTACAACTTTCTCAGTACTAGGATTAGGACTTTCACATGATTTTTCCTCAGGCATCCTAACTTTGCTGTCTACAGTCTTTCCACTTCTAAGTGTAATCACCGCATTCGCCTGATCGCAGTGTAAACTCTTGGTTTGATCCTTCGGATTGGATTGGGTTTGACTTGGAAACGTACCTTTGTCTCTAGTACTTAACCCAGATGCCAATTGAGCAATTGATGATTCTATTCGACTCATGGATTGCTGATTCATTTACATGAATTGTTGCATCAACTGGTTATTAGATTGCAATAGGGCTTGGATGCCATCATCCGAAGATGGTTTCCTATTCTGAGGAGGAACGTAAGGAGTATTTTGCTGAAAAGGTTGGTGATTGGGAGTAAAAGACACACTACCTTGATTTTGATTTGAATTACTCCATTGGTAATACGGTCTGCCAGAATAGTTTTCGAATTATTCCTCCCTGAAGAATTCACTTGATGATGTGACTGGTTATAAGGAAAAGATGAAGGTTTTTGATGAAACATATTTACCTGATCCTTTCTGGTTTCCCTAATTTCATGAATCAAAGGGCAATCCTGAGTATAATGTCCAACATCGTCACACGCAGCACAAGCTTGCATCTCAGCATAAAAAATTGGTGCTTTAACGGACATTTTATTTTTCCCTATTTC
Source organism: Kingdonia uniflora (assembly GCA_014058105.1). NCBI lineage: Eukaryota > Viridiplantae > Streptophyta > Magnoliopsida > Ranunculales > Circaeasteraceae > Kingdonia > Kingdonia uniflora. Next base: position 25,134 of record JACGCM010002492.1, read on the forward strand.
TAAGGACTCTATCTTACGCAGGATGGTCGTCAGCGTAGCTTCCGAATTGGAGTTAGATTCAACTCTAAAGGCATTACCCCCCTTTTCTTGAATATCAGTTTCTCTCATGGTGCCCCAGGTTTGCAATTTTTCAGCCATCTCTTCTAAAAAGTTCAAACCCTCAACATCATCCTTATCAGTGAATTTCCCTAAGCAAAAGGATTCTACAGTTCTCTTGGTTTCAGCATCTAATCCATCATAAAGATTTCTAGTTAGGACCCAGGAGTCGATACCGTGATGAGGGCACTGTAGGATCAGTCCCTTATATCTCTCAAGATAATCCTTTAAGCTTTCTCCATGAAGTTGGGTAATCCTAAGAATGGCCCTACGAAGGGTCTCAGTTTTCTCAAGAGAGAAAAACTTCTTGTAAAAGGCTTCAGTAAGCATCTCAAAACTCGTGATTGATTTTGGCCGTAGAGCTTGAAGCCAGCTCTTAGCTTTCCCTAGTAAAGAAAAGGGAAACAACACGAGTTTCATGGCCTCCATTTCGTTCTCATTCCTATACTTTTGGAGGAACATTAAGTCATCAAAATCCCTAACATGAGCGTATGGGTTCTCATCTTCTCCTCCTGAGAATTTTGGCAATGAATTGATGAGCGCATTTCTAAGTTCAAATTGCCCAGTTGTAGGAGGTAAAACAATGCACGAGGCACGATTTGTCATTTTTGGGAACATGTGATCCTTAAGAGGAATTCGCATGGGTCCCTGACCATTCTCATTATCATTGGCATCTCCCATCTCAAGTGATTGGGGTGGAACACTAAATGGAGTGAATGAGGAAATTGGACTCGGATTAAGTCTCAATGGAGAGACAGGGAAATCAAAAGTTTCTAACTCACCCTCAACAGGGAAGAGTTCCCTACGAGTAAGGATTGTACGGTCTCTCGTATTAATAGAGATTGGAATCTCCAGTTGGGTTGTCTCGCCTGCCTCAAAGTGGATCAGAATATATATCAAATCAGATTCTCAAAGCCTCTCAAGATGACTTTTAGGCCCTCAAAACCATTCTTTCATACACTAATAGATGTGCGCACTATGATGATCTCACAACAATGAGGTGCATAAAAAATAAATACAACAACCTTTTCAGATGGGCCTTAATTAACGTCAAGTTGTAAACCCGGTCTCAGGATATGGTTGTTCCTATTCCTGACAATGGATCGGTTCGCACGTTGAGTTGTGTATACTCGCTTTAGCAATAACTCGCGTGCAGTTCTAGTCACCTAAAAGCACCTGTGCTGGAAGGTGGGTCAAACCGCTTAGAATCACCTTTCCAAACTAGTTATGCCAGATAATGTACTTCCTCCAGACAAACGTAGCCACTATCAGGGGTCTTAATGAGCAAGTTCCTAATGTTCCCGATCCGAGCTCTATAAGCCTTTTTGTCTATCTATGTATTTTATGGCTTAATCTTGGTTTCTTTTAAAGTCAATGTCCTGTTCTGTAAAATGTTAAACCGGGTCGTGACCTCCCGGGGTCCTAGTATGTGGTGCCACTCACGGGTGATGAAATCCCACTTTTTGTTTACCCTTTATCTAAAGTTTAGAATTTAAAAGTGCACAAACATCAAGCACATGAACAAAAATTGACCGCTTCGCAGGAGGGTGCGGTGGAAGAAAGTACCAGCGGGGCAGCCTTTTTAGGGGATCGTTGTTTACCTCGGTAAAACCGTTAAGATGGTATATTCGGGCTTTATGGCTCAAGTAGGCATTGTAGAGAGGTCCTCCCCGGATGTGGGTTCCAATATTTCCCCTGCAGAAAAAAAAGTACAATTTTATCCTCGCTTTAATTACACACTCTTCGCTCAAGAGTACAATATTTTGCCTCACTACAAGCCACTCAAAGAGAGAAAGAAAAGATAACCCTATCAAGTTTTTGGCCGGTCCTTAGCTTCCTTTGGTAGTCACTGTAAAACAAAGAAAGTAGTCACCGTAAAACAAAGAAAAATTCCTCAAAGTGCAAAAGTAAAATAAAAATGTAATAAACGAAATTTATGTTCTTCTAAAAAGTGAAACCGAAAAACAAATTAAACACAATAAAAACTTTTTCTAATTACCGCTCGAAACCGGCAACGGCGCCATTTTGATAACGGTCAAAATCTGGTGTTTAGTATGGGTAAAAATTAGAGTGTCGTTCACTTTCGAATGGAACTAGAAATTAGTTTTGGTCTTGTGTTTTAGTAATCTAAGGTTGTAAAACCGTAAAAATCAATGATATGGTTTTAATCAAGAATAAAGGTCTAGGGGCTTCGGATTTCACCACCATTTACATACAATATCAACATAGTATCGTATATTAAATTCTCCACTTAATTGAAATAACAAACTTCGACCTTTTGTCGATGTAATCCCATGATTAATTATAACTCAAGTAGAATATATTGTATGAACTAAGTATGTACTAAAAACACATTCCATGAAAGCTATGCTAACTATGAAATGTTAATTAGTATCATATCTTAGAAAAATATAATATTAATACAATTTTACTATATCATTTGAGAATCACAAAAATCTTTCATATCTCTACTTAAAGAGATCGTAGGATGATAATGGATGTCTCCAACAATATAGTTTTGGGATTTGTGATAATATGCTCATATTGTGTTGGAGAAAAATACATTCTACTACATGATATCATACGCTTATGGCGGATCCATCCTCACCCCTAGTGAGGACTTAGCCGACCATTATAACAACTATAAAACCTAAATGATATGAGAATGAAATGAACATAAACTAACAACAAAAAGAGGAATTTTATTGACTTACAAAATGAAATGCTCCAAATGCTTACAAGACTTGCACCAACTTACTCCAATAATGCTCTCTTGCACTCTACAAGAATGATTCTCTCAAAATTGGATGATCTTATGAGCTCACCACCTCTCCTTTTATAGATGAAGGAGAGGGTTCTTACATTTAATATTAGATTTATAACCTATGCCATGAATGTACATAAATTTGTAACCTCCAAGAGTTATCCTCCAAAATTGTAACCTCCCCATGTGGGACCCTTGTGTTTGACAACTCTACATCCTTCTCCAACAGTTCATCCTTTGAGCTATACATCCCGATATTTGGTAAATGAGCTCCATGTGACCTGAAATATAAAAATTGGTTTTATAAGTCATGTTTAATAATAAAATTAAGAATAATAAACATTAAGTCATAGGGGAATAGTGGTCATTTTATGTGTCCATCACATGCTAGAGATAGATGGATTGAAGACCTCATTTTTTCAACAAGATCCACTCATTAGTGGGGTACCGACGAGACTCCCTCGGCGAACGCCTGCCGCTTTATCTTCCGTTGTTATAGCCTCCTCCGCCAGCAACCGAAGACCATTACGGTACTCTGCCTCAGATGTCAATAAATAATGGAAGCGTACCATTTGAAAATGGTCATCCCCTGCCTCCATCACTTTCTCATATGACATATGATGATAGGTGGGAGACGCCGGAATTGGAGTGGGCAGATGCAATGGTTGATATCCAAATACCTGAGGCGCAGTTCCTCCATCTTCTTCAGAATCTTAGACTCTCAGACCTGAGTCCTTGTCGTCACCATATTCTTAAACAACAAAGTAGTTTCTAAGTTCCAGTAAGACAGTTTATAATAGTGGGATATTGAAGAAGATGTAGTTCAACATGCACAAATCATAACCCTCTTTATACTACGATTAACATTAAAGATGACTCCCCAAATTCCCAACACCAGCAAGATTCCCCATGAAATAACATTGACTAGAACCATTAGTTCTAGGAAACCCAACGACACAAACAAGATACTTATGAATATACATTAGAAATGAGTCTCAGATATTAACTACAACATTTAGTGGCGCTTCTCAACCAACACCACTCGCCTACATTGTTTCTCGTACTGTTGGCTGAGAGGGGGCGGTTGTAGTGGCTTATTCCGCATCTGAACTCAAATTCATCTTCGACCAACATGAGCTTTTGATCTCACCAATAGAGTACGTGACACAGTCAGAAAAATGTAACAACATCAGAAAACATAGACAACACGAATTTCTCAGCCAACACCACTCGTCCTTAGTAATTCTCGTACTTTTGGTTGATAACCGTCTTGTAATAGCTTATTTCATATCTCAGAATCAAGCTTCATCCTCGATCTCATCAACATACAGGAAGTACCGCTGAAGACATGATCAACTTTCCTCAGTTCGAAACATCGCTTTCGACCACCACTGCAACAGTTCGATTTACGCAAGTTTACA
>JACGCM010000418.1:0-26625 GCA_014058105.1 Kingdonia uniflora
TTTATTTAAAGAGAAAATACCGCTAAGACGATGGGCTATTCGCACCAAAAGATAAAGTGCGCACTTCGCATGTTGTTACGGTACGAGCGCAGAGTCCCAAGAAGAATACCTTAAGATTAGGAAGTCTACGGGTATTTTGTGCTTGAATTTTTTTGTAAAACTATTATAACATAATTCAAAGCTCAATACCTTATATCTCCCAATGAAGACGATACATAAACTTGTTAGAAGTGAATGGATCGCGAGGCTTCCCGGTGATGTTAGGTAGTTTAGATTGTATGCATAGAAATAGAAGAATTATTTTACAGGGTGGGCAGGACAATATACGGGTATAAAAAATCTCGACGTGTGATTTAAAAGCGGTTGCATCCTAAGATCTTTAGATATGGCACGCATTCTTTAGGGTGCCCAGTTCTAGCAAGGACGTGAACGTCTTGCATCAAGGGTAGCTTTTTAATAACTTGTCTAATGGAGTTGCACCGCCATGCACTTATAATATAAGCACGGTACCACAAACTATGGGGTATTACTTAGTGGATGGAGTCTATCCAAAATGGCAAACACTTATTCAAACCATAAAAAATCTGTCTAACGATGTTGAAAGACATTTTTCAACGATGCAAGAAGCATATCGGAAAGACGTATAACATGTTTTTGGGGTATTACAAGCTAGGTTTCAAATATTGGCACTCGGTGCGCGATTTTGGAAACCTAGTGATCTAGGAAATGTTATGTATGCATGTATAATCATGCACAATATGATCGTCGAGATGAATGTCATACCTACGTCCGGTAAATGAATATTGATCCCGAGTTTAGAAGATCTGTGAATACTTGGAAGGAGGACTTAAACCCAAGACACCATAGCAACACTATGGCAAAGTACATCCAGAAGGTTCATTAAATTATAAATGAAGGTGCATTTCCAATTATGAGATGAACTTGTCGCGCATTTGTGGAATCGAAAAAGCGGAGTGAGTAATGTAATCTTTATCATTGTTTATTGATTTTCTAAAGTAATATATTTTGTTTCCATTGAGTTTTATGTTAAAGTTGTAATGTATTTTGTTTTCAAGTCTTCATCATTGTACACTTTAAAGAAACTTGGTTTATTGCTTCTGTTTTTGATTTTGTACCCATTTCTTCTTTTTATTGATTTGGTAGATAAAGAAAGATAATGATAAAATCTCAAGTCCTGTAAGAAAGAAGTAAGAAGCAGAGTACATTATGGCAGAGTACATCCAAAGGTTTAAATACGAATTAGATTAATATAATAATATATATAACTTAAGAACTACTATTAACGTTAAGGATTACATCAATCTTCATCGCTAGAAACGTCGTCATCACTTGGACATTGCTCCTTAACTTCTTCAAATATTCTTTAATTTGCTTCTTCATCCAATGCTTTTGTGCCGGTAGTAGGTTACTTGGGTCCGTTGTCATCACCTTAACCATATACGAATCTTCGACTGCTTTTTTTCGAGTTAGCTCCGCTTCACGCCTCCTTTGAATCTCAGCCTCTCTAGCCAACTTTAGTTCCTCTCGTGCTCTAGCTCTAGCTTCCTTTTCCTCTTTCTTCTGCTCGTCTCTCTCATTCCATGACTTTATCATGTTGGTCGTTGTCTCAAGCATCCTCTTCCCCCAATAACCTATACTTGACTTTGCCACTTTTTTTGCCTTGTATTTTTTGGCAGTCCAGTCGTACATTCCCATAAGAATATAATGGTACATCCACGTCGATAGAATCATCTAGAATTACAATATTTAGAGTATCGGATGTAGGTGTTTCAAGATCGGTATTGGTGGAGTTCACCAGGCTATCGTAAAATTTGACTTCCTAGCGACGTTGCGGCCAGGTTGCCCGATGTGATGAATTTGTGACTATTTTGGCAAGTTTCCAAAATTTTCTACGCTTCCCCAAGTATAAATGGTTTGTGTTGTAGTTGTGCGAATGTGTCGTATGCCATACGTTCCTAGAAATCAAGTTAGAATTTTTTTTAGAGTATGATTCACCTTTAAACATTAATGAAATGAGAAAATAAATGAAATACTTACGAAGTCTGCCGTTCCAATGCCAGTATGATGTCTCTCAAGGTCTTAAATGATGCCTCTAAAATTGAACATTCTTTATTAAGCCGCCCCTTATACGCACAATTGACGTCGTTGTACAATCGCCACATCGATTGGTCAGCATAGAAAGAGTTGAATTGATCACGCACCTTAAACCAAAATGTAGCGGCTTTTTGGTTATTCGTGGTAACGATATTTGAGACACTTGGGACCAAGAGAGTGCAAGATTCACGAAGTCATCGGATGACCATTTTTTAAGTTCTTATATCTTTCTTTGTCGTCATCAACTTCATCCTCAACTACATCTTCAACCACAATAGGTGTCGATACCGTCTTTCTTTTAAACTTTGCATTCTCACGCGTATTACTTCTCGTGAGAACCAGATTGAGTTCCTTGGTGATGACCTGAGAGATAACCGGAGATGCAACGATATATTAAGATTTAAATCATTTAAACCCCTTGTACCTTGCATCGGCATGGTACTCGAACTTCCATCGGCGAAACCGATTTGAGATGAATAATATGGATTCCCCGGTTGAGGGTACGAGCCCGTATAACTATCAAATTGAGGGTAATATCATTGGTTTGGGTAATGAGGGTAATATCCATGGGTTTGATATTAAATTGATTGTCAGGTGTCGAGAATAGTTAGCGAACATACCTTAGATCTTGGGAAGTGTTAAACATTTGCGATGGATTACTCTTTCTGAATTGAAAAGGAAATACGTTTCGTTGTTGGTTTGTATTGGAGGATGAGAGTGGTTTTTGAGAATTAGATTGGGAGCTTGAGGAAAATATAATGGTTATGTTTGTAAGGTAAGGAAGGAGGAGAGTGTAGAAGATTAGAAGGAAGGAGAGTGTAGAAGATTAGAAGGGAGGAGAGTGTAGGAGATGATTGACATTTATAGTTGAAAAAATCTAGCCGTTAATATGGCCGTTAACAAGTATCCAAAAAATAACTAGCCATTAATATGGCCGTTGAGTAACTTGGACAACAAGTTTTAAAAAAAAACTTTAAAAATGCAAGATTAATACTCAGGATATTTTAAACAAAACATAGTTTAAATAAAACATCGTTTAAACAAAACATAGTTTAAGCAATATTAATACGCAACATAGTTTAAATAAAACATAAATCAAAGTTCTAAATAAAACACAGCCTAACTAGGACGACCTCTCTTTATTTGGCGGTACGCCTGCTACGTGCGAGACTCTCGACATAGGTACATTGCACAACCGGCTCCGTCTGGTAGGAAATGGACATCTCAGCTAGTCTCTTAGATGTCTCTCGAATGATTTTATCCCTCCTCCTCAGCTGTTCCTCTAACTCGATCGTGCGCTCAACGTATTGCCTCGAGTCTTCATATGTCGCATACCGCATTCTTTGTTTTGATACCACAACTCATTCGTACTATACGTAGGTGGACACGGGTATGATACCTGCATCACCGGGATCGGTATTCGTCTACGTTGATCGCTCGTTCCTGCCATATCCATGAACCATCCCATATCATGTGGATCGCCGGTCACCTGAACACCATAGTCTTACACCTGTGAAGACGTAACTAAACTCAACATAGGTGGCAAGTATACATCGGGCCTCACTAGATCACGCCCGACGATCCAAATATTTCCTGCCATTTTTACTAAACTGCAACCGATCTTGAGATTTGGATGAATGGCACGCCAATATGTCATGTAATCTACGTCTGAAATAAGATAATCACGACCATCGTAGAATTCAACATCTTTCAGACCCCTAATATAACTCTTGATCGTACATTGGGAATTCCATAATCTCTTGAAGGGGGTCATAGAGAATACTATCATGCCCGGTCATCTGACGCATACACCGGTCTCCTAAATACCAAAGCATACTGTGACCATATGGGATTGACACCAATGGAACTCTCTGGAAGCTCAACGTTGAAGCAACTCTTACCTCTGAATGGATTAATTGTCTAGATCTGTGTCATGGTTACCAATCTATGTTGGTTCTGTCCTTCTATTCTATCATATCTCTGATCACAGCAAAAAAGTGATGGATTTCAGACCTCGTACTAGCTTTTCATCTCTTCACGCACCCATACGGGGATAAATATGGTTAAAGTTTTGTACCTTAACTAGATACATTCCAACCTGACAGTACTCGAAGAACCAGAACTCCAACATCGCATAGAATCTGGTGATCGATTTCTTCACCTTCTTGTCCCTCAGAACTGAGACTTCATCAAGCCCCCGATACAAAGTTGCCATAATCGGCGTACTCCAGTCAAAATGCGATGTACCAATAATATCGTGATCTGCCAAGGCTGCAAGATAACCCGCCCGAAGAGATGTGTTACCATTTGAGAAGAAGTGATTACCCATCATATAGGCAATAAATGCCCTTGTATAAACGATATCCATTTGTGGGTCATAATTGTGGATATGTGGATTCAAAGGCTCTTTCTATTTTTTTAAATAGGCGAGAGTGATGTTACCGTACCTGATATCAGAGCTTGTGATTCCTGGGAACATCTTTTCTGCTTCCTCTAACTTAGAGTACCTCTCATCGTACGGGAGTTCGCGACCCCTCCCAAAAGATATTCCCGTTAGCATGATGAAGTCTAACGGTGTGAAACCCAGTTTCCCGCGAGGGAAGTGAAAGCTATGGGTGGAAGGCCACCTCCATTCCACGAGAGCATGAATGAGACGGTTATCCGATTTTCCTACCTTAATCGAGCAAAACTCCTCAAAACCCATATCGTCGATCAACTTCTTCAACGTCGGGTACACGGCAATCCGTTGGTACCACTTCAGTACCTTATCCAATGATCCTCTACACTGTAATTCATCTCGGTTCTGACAAAAAAAGTACATTAACACGTTAGAAGTTCATTCGGGCATTTCATCGAACACATTGCAATATACGTTAATAACACTTAAAATTTACTCAAAACTTACCGGCATTTCCTCTGATCCAACAAAAATATGGACCCAGCTGTCCGAGAGGATATCTAATCGGTTTAACTCTTCGAGCGTTGGGGAGGGATCGTTGTCCGACGTCAATTATAACGGCCAAATATTTGTTACTTCGACGTTCTCACTTCGTTTTACTTCCGCGTTTACGTTACGTTTGATTTTGGAAAAACTTAAGAACGGTCGCGAACTAGACGAACCCGGCATTTTTAAGTGATTAACGGAGGAAAAATCTTGGGTTGGGAAACTTGTGGAGTAAGGGTTGGGTATGAGAAGCTTAATGCCTTGGATATGCCTTATGTTGATGTTCAAATAACACTTGAGAAAGGAAGTAACAAGTTTAAGCCTAAAAGATGCAGCGTTATGCCGCGCGGTTCTGAACTGCGCGGCTAATTTTTTTAAAAAAAATTTACGTGTCAATTTGTTATTGGTGGGTAGTGCCGAACGGTTTAGAAGTGCGCTGGAGAGATGTAAGGCTGAGATTAAAGCACGTGGACATATCTTAAGCGTTGGTTCTCTGGCGCGGTTCGGAATAGCGCGCAGCAAATTCACCTTGTTATTTTGTCTGAACTGTAGGTGGATTGGATTCACCCTGCTTTTGGGCTAATCCACCCACCCAACTGATATCGATGCTACGAGAAGAGGGTGAATTCTCAATCCACCTTGCCACGTCATGGTGCACCTAGCTGCTGTGGATGCTCTTAGAAGAAGCTCACACTTGTTGGACTCACTCACAGAACTACTAGCAGCAGAGTGTCTTTTTATTGGACTCTTTCCAAGAGACTCAAAATAGCTCAAGGATCTGAAATCAGAGTTGAGGTAATTTATCATTTCAAGTAGAATTAGTTTGAGATGAATTGTTTCTGTAAGAGATTTGTTGATACAAGTAGAAATAGGTTATATAATTTCAGAACCCTAACTCCATTTTCAACCACCTCTCCTCCTCCTGAAAACCCTCTTGTGGTTGATCACCTTGTAAACGCATATGGGTTACCAAGGAACAAAGCAATCTCTGCCTCCAACGGCTTCTCTCGCTTCGCCTCGCCTTCTAGTTTGAGTATTGTACCTGATTTCTTCAAACAGTGTCTATGTTATACTGATACCCAGATCACTAGTATTTTCTTTAGGTATCCCCAATTACTGTCTTCCGATGTCGAGAAAACCCTTAAACCCAAACTCAAGTGCCTTCAAACCCAAACTCAAGTGCCTTCCATTGTCGAGCAAAAATGGGGTTTTTAACGGAAGAAGTTGGTTATGACCCTAAGGACATCGCATTAAAGCCTATATTGCTTAATTGCAGCTTGGAGAAAGTGTTGAAGCCCCGGAATGAGGTGTTGAATATATTAATCTCAAGGGGATTGATGAAGAAGAAGCCTAATCTTTCTTCAGTTGTATCTTAATCCAATGAAAAGTTTCTGCAGAGATATGTGATGAAGTATGTAGATGAAGCTCCTGATCTACGGAAATATGTGGATAAAACTCCTAATATAATCTGATTTCAGATCCCGACATAGGAGAAAGTAGCTGTCTTAGTTGAAGATGTTTTATCTTTTGTTATCTGATTAACTCTTTCTACAGTTATGACCAATTTGAAGAAACTTCACTTCACCTTGGAAGTTATTTACATTTTGGATGAAGGGGATTTGCAGTCTTAAGTTTAGGTTGCAACAATTTGATTTGGAAACCTTTGGTACGTAGACGAGCCATGGACTGATTTTGGGACTGCTTCCTATTGAACAGTTTGGTTTGGATATCTTAAAACATTGGTTCTGTCAATGTTTTTAGCTCGCACACTTCCGCATTTGAGCTTGCAAAATACCTTTTCTACCCTTGGGGAAAATGTAGTGTCCTCTCGGTTGCTGGAAGATGTAGTGACGACTTCAACTCAGGGGGCTTTCAAGTTACTGGCTGGATATTGGATTTGCAACTACGATGTGCTATTTCTTGAAGTTAACAAATTGTAACATGAGTTTCAGAAAATATTGGGAAGACCTAAAATGGTATCATTTAAGTTTTGTCCTTTTATTATTTATCTATTACAATGTTACTTTATAACTATGAAGTTGGTCTGGATTTTTGACAATGTGTAATGCTGCCTCTATTAATTTTATACAAACCAGCTGAAACTTTTGAAATATGAAGAAAAAACACCCACATATATTTGGTATTGATAAAACACCCATTATGTAAAGTTTGTGGTAATGGGACTTATGAAATCCCCGGTCTCCTGAAGTACGTAGATAAAGCTCCTGATCTTCAGTAAGTATGTTATGGTTTCAATATTTATAATATTGCAAATGTCTCAGAGGGTTGTAGTCATCTTACTAGTAGAAAATTTTTTTATCAACATACAAGTGATTTTATTATCGACTGTCATTATCTCTCAGATTTGTCGCTAATTTGAAATGACTCGAGTATATCTACATTCAAATTTCTTTGTACTTTGGATTAATGGTGTTCGAATTTTTTCCGAATATAATGTAAAGCTGGACAAGCGATGGATGGTTTCAGGTCTGTTTCCCATCAAAAGGCTATCTTCAAATATCCTATAAATTGGGTTTGAAGTTAAATCTTTGATGCTTTATATCATGATAGTTCTCAATGTTGTCTTTGGGTGGTGATTTTACCGGAACCATAGCTTTGAGTTCTTGTTTCGGACTTTACTACACTTAGAACACAATGTATAATTTGATTAAATTGTCTCAAAATAAATTTTGAGCCCAAGTGTTCATCTAAATTAGCTTAAAGATACTTTATTATAGAGAGATTTTTTTGGTCTATCTGTGTATGCTACACTGAATTCTTGTTATGAGCTTAAAACAAATCATGTTTACGAGGGACCTCAAATGTTGATACTGTGTCTGTCATCTCTTTCAGTTTTGGGCATGCTATAAGACAGACATTCAACTGGGACTGATATTGTAGATAATGTCTTCCACGCATGGCTGCAACTTGAGCCGATTGTTTCATGAAAAATACCCTACTCAACCTGAGGTTGTCAGACCAACCTGGCCTAAACTAGATCCACACAATTTGACCTGGCATAACAAATATAATTTTTTTTTGGAAGATAAGCTTAAATAAAAAAGAATTAGGAATAAAGAATTACAGTGTTTACTGAATCATTCTGTTTCAACTTCTTTTGCAAAATGTCTACAATTGTGTAATCGATAACAGGTATAGGAAAATCCACAAATACTCCTACTAGTATACAGGGTGCCGGTGGGACCGACCGTAATTTTTTGGCTCTACAATTTTCTTCTTGGGTCGTTTCATAGACTATTACATTGATAATTTGAAGTTCATAGTAGTTGCTTGGGGTTTCAAAATACTACAATTTTGTTAAAATCCTCCTTGTCAGTGAAAAATAGATGATTGGTAAAAATATCAACAAAAGGCAAAAAAGGAAAATAAAAATAAAATCTAACGGATTCAATTATAATCCATGGTTTAGTTTGCAAACACTAGAACTTTTTATCATCAAACCCCAATCACCCCGTATATCAAAACCATCATGAACTTTATTTACAGTATACTATTCAAAAAGAAACCATTTTTAATCAAACCCGATAATACCATTTTACAAATTACAAAAATATATGGAAAAAGTACGAGCACGAATTTTAGCGAGGAAAACCATTTACCGTCACTAAAAGTAGATCTCTATGCGATATTTCATCAAATATTTTGGGAACATCTTTCGTCACGGGGATTTGCACAATCCATGTCTTCTTCAGGAGGAAAGAATGTGTAAGCATGTACATATTGTAGTGGCTTATTCCGCATCTCGAACTCAAGTTTTATCTTCGACCAGCATACGATCATCTGACCTCACCAACAGAGCACGTGACACATTTATGGCACAATCAGAAATAAGACAGCAACGTCAGCTAACGGATATAGCACGAACTTCTCAACCAACACCACTTGTAAATGATGCTTCTTGTGCTCTTGGTTGAGAGCCGTCTTGTAATGGCTTATTCTGCATCTTGAACTCATGCTTCATCTTCGGCCAACATACGACCACTCGACCTCCTCAACATACACGTGGCACTACTAAAGATACATTATAATTACAGAGTTCCAGTTATTACTTTCGATATCTACATCAACAGTTCGAGTGAAGCAAACGTACAATCATCAATGAAGCCGTTACGAAACAACAAAGATCAGAACGTTACATAATCTAGTCAAAGAATATCAAATATATATTATAACGTTCACCATTAAGGATATTCATGGTCATCAAACGGTCATATTATAAGACCTATAAATAGGAACAGAGAATCCGAGATGAATGGACGGAGAATGGAAGAATCATCACTCTAACACTCCGTACTCAAATATTCAGAACACTCATTGTAATAAACTAGTACTCTCAATAAGATCTTTTTCACTTTCAAAAAACCTCAAGAGAGGTCGTAGTTTTTAACCCATTTAAAGGTTTTCCACGCTAAATTATCGTGTTAGCTATAACTTGTTGTTTATGAGCGTTCTAAACACATATGGTGTAAATGCTAAGTTCAAATCACGAAATTAGGCTATTACATTTGGCGTCGTCTGTGGGAACAAAGTTCCCAAACTCATTGTCTCAGAAAATAACTAATTATTTCAATACAAGATGACACTTCCATAGCAGAGTATGCCAATTTCTGCAGGAGCAAGAAACGCCGAACTAGCAAAATTACAGGCCAATCTCAACTCTGAAACCGAAAGGCAAACCGCTCTGGAACAACAACTAGCAGGTATCCAGGACGCATTAAAAGTGCTGCAAAATCAGCAGGTCGCAACCCAGAAGAACAAAGGAGTGATGCCAGCTACTTCACGGGCTTCCGTTCTCGACAGGATAGGACCTGACGCGAATAATCTAGGAGGTGAAGTTCGATATAAACATAAGCAGCATGGGGGCGATCCCATTATGATACAAGAAGTTCACCAAGAAGTTGATGGCGGTCTCGCTGGATTCAGACAAGAAGAGCCACTCCGAGAAAAAGTTTGAATTCTAGCTCTCGAACGACTCAGTGAAGGAAGTTGCGACCACATTCATCGTGAAGGAGGAGTCCCGCGACCGACCGCCACAACTCGTCAGTACGTAACTCAGGAGTATGTAGAGAAGCGTATCAAAGAGTTGCTTGATGCTCAAATTCAGACCACTAAAAACCTGTCCCATATCCTTTACTTGTTTCATATGATTGTCCACCGTAACATTCTTCCAACACTCGGGAATAAGAACGTTCTAGTTAGGAATATGATATACCTCCTAATATATCTTATTTTCAGGGTCACAACCTTGATCTACTGAGTATTATCATGCACGAAATGTTTCTTACGGCTAATCCAGATCATCTCGTCACACTAGGGTTTTACCTTTTAGTCGTTTTGTCTCTCAGCTTTTGACCAATCTTGGTGATCATATTCCTGAGGGGGAGAAACTCGATCATAAATAAGAAGTTATCAATTTACAGTATTAGGAGAAGAGTCGGAAGCACATGCATGATGATAGTGATATGGAGACTGATGAGAGTGGGGATGACTCAGAGTCAGATATTGTGCCAGCTGGTGCTGCACTAGTTGCAACTGCAAGAGCGATACCCATGACTTTGTCTCTCTTTGTGCTTATATGGACTCACAGTTTGATCGTATTCATAAGGATATCCGAAGTCTTCATCTTGATATTTAAACTCTTCGCAATGACTTTCAGGGATCTTGTTCAGGTGGTACTGCTTCCGGTCGTGACATGCAACCATAATTTATCTTTGGCCTCTTCTTAGGATTTTATCCCTCTAGTGGCTTTTTTTCTTTTCCGTTTTAGACTCTGATATCCTAGTTGCATGTTAGTTTTGTTTAGTTTCACTTTTCGGTATGTCTAGCACTTGGGTACATTTTTGTTATGACAGTCTTTCCTTTCAAAATATTTGCTCTTGCATTTACTATTATATCTTTATCATATATTCTATGTTTTTTCTCGCCCATTGACTATCGTATATTTTTTACTGTTCTTATCACGCTTCTCTCTTTGTCTAGTATTTTATGTTATTTATCTTTTGTTCATCTGTGACAAAAAGGGGGAGAGATGATCATGGCAAATAAGCTAGGTAAATTACAATTTTTTTTTGGATTCCTTATTTTTGAACAGTTATGTGATGTATCTTGTTTAGTGTGCAGTGATTCCAGAGCATGTGTTATAGGATGAAAGAGTGGCTACAAGCATGGAGGTTTAGTGATTGAGTCAGTCCATCGAGTCGTAATTTTTTCTTTTTTATAGTAGTAGTTTTGTCACAAAATAAACCAAAATGGGAGATTGAAACATCCATATTTGGTATTAGTTTCATTTCGTGTCAAGAATAGGTGTCAGGTGTCAGCACTATCTTGTGGTTATTCATTGTCAAAGAGTGCACGTAGAACGATTACAGCTGGACCGACACTGAAAAGGTACATTGGTTTTATACCTCTTTATTCAAATACTCTAGTCCGTTAGTATTTTACAAAAGTTCAATTTTTTATTTTTTATTTTTTATAAAAATAGGTTTCTGATCGAACAGACTTTTGTTTTGTTCAAATAGACCTGGCAGAACCATCTTTGTTCGAATAGACTTGGTCCTATTCGAATAGACTTTTGTTCTGTTTGAACAGAACATGCATAACCCTCTCTGTTTAAATAAACTTTTGCTCTGTTCGTGTTCGAACAGAGCACATGATTATTAGTTTTCTATTTAAAACTTCGTTTCTATATATTAAACTTTACCTCTTCCAAAATCAATTTTAAGGTTTGAGATATTTTGAGAAAAGAGTGAATTCAACGAGAGATTCAACAAGAATTAACCCTCAAGTTGAATCGATCTAGAATTTTGAAAACTTAATTCCAATTTTAAAAATTTGATAGTTTGAGAAAGTCAAGCTTTGAAGCTTTTGCGTGATCCGAAGCGAGGCATTGCAAGAACAAGATATTGATTGCAAGAATCTCAATTAGAATAGAGATAATCACGATATGCTTATCGATTCTGTAAGTGATTGAATTATTGTAATTTCTTTTCAATAATAAATTTTGAGTTGTCGGGCGATTCAACAGCGACTTGTGGTTTTTTCTCCTGAGAAAGGTTTTCACAGGGTTTAAATTGTTTGTCCTTGTGTTTTTAATTGTTTATTGCTATCACTAGATTATTATATCAACTTGAGCTAGGTTAGAATTAGACAATTAGTTTAATAAATTATCGGACCTAAGTTATGATCAAATTTTATCGAAATTGACTAATCTCAAGGACTCATAAATTTCATGTTCTTCTTATCTTAACCATAGGAGTGACGCATCAAGAGAATGTTGAGGCCAACACAGTGACTGAAAATGTGCCAAATGTACGCCGGGGACGTGCGGTGCATAATCCGAAGACGTACATGCCAATGGCAAACGTGATTCGTATCATGCGAAAGGTACTTCCAATCCATGCCAAGATCTCCGACGACAACGCCAAGGAAACTGTCCATTCCATGCCACAATCTTGGATAGTCTCCTTAGCGTCGTTGGCGATCATGGCATGGGTTGGGAGTACCTTCGCTAATGATCATGTTTGCAATCGGCATGTACTTCTTCTGATCAGGCACAATGAACTCTGAGATACATTCATGGATAGTCTCCTTGAAATAGTTACTTCCTCAGCCAATGAACATTCTTGGATAGTCTCCTTGCATATTCTACAAACTCCTCCAATAACTCCAGACACCAAACATATAACCCAGACCAACTTTGAAAGGGTGAACACCCTTTAGAATGGTGTTTTTATGCAAATTTTGCAAACGAACCAATACTTTGAAAAGTTCAGCTTGCAACTACTTTTACCAACATTTTTAAGGGAATATGAGCTTCGCTGCTGACGGGTGATATTATTTTACGCCCAGGGTATGTTAGTTAACAATGCCAAAAGGGTTACAAGCTCCAATACTAAAATGCTCTAACATCAACTAAACTAAACCAAACAAATTGCTAACAGTAAACACCCAAACCCAAAATCACAGAATTAGCAAAACCCAATGAAAAAAAGTTACCTGTTGGGGATCTCTAGGAACCCATAACCACTGTAATACATCTGACCTACCAACACTTGCATACTACAATCCCCTCCTTTGGCTTCCTTAAGTGTGTCTTGAAACCATCTCTTCACACAATCGTTCACCACCATGGACAGTTTATACCTCCATTGAGGACTCTTTAAAGTCTGAAAGCTAAAAAAAAATGTAAACCAATGGACTGGAACCCCTCAAAGTCCTTTTCAATTGATTTTTACGCCTAATTTTTTTTTACCAATGCTCACTTTATTTTTCCATCTCTTTCAATAATTTTTTCTCTCTTTCCTCAGCCTGAAAGCGATATATATATTTCTTTCAAACTTGTAAGCAAAATCACTAAAAGATCTTATTAACTACCCAATTTTTTTCAAGGGGTCCGCACCTAGCCCTCGACACCCCCTGGTCTAGATCTCTGGCTCCACCCCTACTCACTACAAAGATTTCAAAAGTTAATTTGGCTTGTTTAAGATGAGGGAGGGGAGAGATTGTTGTCTAGAATTGATTTGAGTTGACTTCTTTAATGAAATCGGTGATAAAAAAAATAAAACATAACAAGACTATTGCGAAAATCATTTAAAAACCTACCTAGATCTAAAGACTTTACGCAAAAAAATATAATAATTATTTACAATAAAAGACCGAAGCCTTGATCTAGTTCCTTGATTCAAACTAAAGTAGAAGAGGATGAGAGAATACCTAAACAAAAGCTAGATCTAGGTTCCTTGGAACTAAGAAACATAGATCTAAATAATTATTGCAAATAAATTTAATTATTTGCAATAAAATAATGAAGCCTTGATCTACTCCATTGATTCAAACCATAGTAGTAAAAAGAGAATAAGAGAATACATAACATGAGTTAGATCTAAAGAATTATTACAAATAAATTTTATTATTTGCAATAAAACAACGAAGCCAGATCTAGTTCCTTAATTCAAATTGAAGTAGCAGAAAGAGGACGAGAGAATACCTAAACATGAGCTAGATGTAGGTTCTTTGGAAAATGAACCTAGATCTACATAATTATTGCAAATAAATTTAATTATTTGTAATAAAATAATGAAGCCTTGATCTACTCCATTGATTCAAACCATAGTAGAAAAAAGAGAATGAGAGAATACATAACATGAGTTAGATCTAAAGAATTATTACAAATAAATTTTATTATTTGCAATAAAACAATGAAGCCAGATCTAGTTCCTTAATTCAAACTGAAGTAGTAGAAAGAGGATGAGAGAATACCTAAACATGAGCTAGATCTAGGTTCTTTGGAAAATGAACCTAGATCTACATAATTATTGCAAATAAATTTAATTATTTGTAATAAAATAATGAAGCCTTGATCTACTCCATTGATTCAAACCATAGTAGAAAAAAGAGAATGAGAGAATACATAACATGAGTTAATATTATTTACAATAAAAGACCGAAGCCTTGATCTAGTTCCTTGATTCAAACTAAAGTAGAGAGGATGAGAGAATACCTAAACAAAAGCTAGATCTAGGTTCCTTGGAACTAAGAAACATAGATCTAAATAATTATTGCAAATAAATTTAATTATTTGCAAAAAAATAATGAAGCCTTGATCTACTCCATTGATTCAAACCATAGTAGTAAAAAGAGAATAAGAGAATACATAACATGAGTTAGATCTAAAGAATTATTACAAATAAATTTTATTATTTGCAATAAAACAACGAAGCCAGATCTAGTTCCTTAATTCAAATTGAAGTAGCAGAAAGAGGACGAGAGAATACCTAAACATGAGCTAGATGTAGGTTCTTTGGAAAATGAACCTAGATCTACATAATTATTGCAAATAAATTTAATTATTTGTAATAAAATAATGAAGCCTTGATCTACTCCATTGATTCAAACCATAGTAGAAAAAAGAGAATGAGAGAATACATAACATGAGTTAGATCTAAAGAATTATTACAAATAAATTTTATTATTTGCAATAAAACAATGAAGCCAGATCTAGTTCCTTAATTCAAACTGAAGTAGTAGAAAGAGGATGAGAGAATACCTAAACATGAGCTAGATCTAGGTTCTTTGGAAAATGAACCTAGATCTACATAATTATTGCAAATAAATTTAATTATTTGTATAAAATAATGAAGCCTTGATCTACTCCATTGATTCAAACCATAGTAGAAAAAAGAGAATGAGAGAATACATAACATGAGTTAGATCTAAAGAATTATTACAAATAAATTTTATTATTTGCAATAAAACAACGAAGCCTGATCTAGTTCCTTAATTCAAACTGAAGTAGTAGAAAGAGGATGAGAGAATACCTAAACATGAGCTAAATCTAGGTTATTTGGAAAATGAACCTAGATCTACATAATTATTGCAAATAAATTTAATTATTTGAAATAAAAGAACAAAACCTTGATTTGTTTCCTTGATTTAAACTGATGTAGTAGAATGAGGATGAGAGAATACCTAAACATGAGAGAGCAAACTACTTGAAAAAAATATGGTGTCCTAGAGAAGGAAAAGAGAAGAGATGCTTAAGTTTCCTCGCCATTTCTGTTATAGCTAGAAAACTGCAGAGAGAGTACGTGGCTCTTTTAGAGATACGTGGCGTTTAAAGTAGATAATGAAAAATGACACAAATAGCCCGGATATATGGTGTCCTAGAGAGAGAAAATAGAAGCAAGCATACTTAAGTTTTGTTGCCCTTTCTATCTCTGGTAGAGAGCGCTATGTAGCTCTTTTTGAGAGTCGTACCCCAGGTGAGGGAAGTTGCAGAGTAATTGCAAGACAAACTACCCTTACAAAATTTAATTTTCAACTTTTGACAACAAGGAAAAATAATTGTTTGTAGGGAATTTTTGCCTTAATGTTTAATGTAGATATTTGCACAAGCTACAAGGCAAGTATAATTATGTGGCCACATGTAGTTATAAATTTAATCTGGAAGAGCATCAACAACTAGGGGTGACAATGGGTCGGGTTTGGGGCGGGTGGAGTAATACCATCCCCATACCCGCCAAATTATCATACCCCCAAACCCTCCCCATTACCATTTAACTTAAATGGGGAATACCCAAACCCGCCCCGTTTAAATATGTTTATACCAAACCTGCCCCATCACCCATTTAACACCTGTTTATCTTAAGTGGGGATCCCCAAACCCGTCTCGCAAACCCGCCCCATTTATGAAATTTTACAAAAAAAAAAAAAAAAAATTAAACTAAATCAGGTGCATAGTGGATAATGCTATTAGATGGTCATGTATAACTGGAGATTGATGATATTTGTTCTAGAGATGTTAAGACTTTGTTGAGTTGATAATGCTACAAGGAACCAAGCTTTTAGTTTCTTTGCCAGTGTGCTTGTGGACATTTATATGTCACAGCCAATTCCTCATAAAATCTGTGTTAGAGCAAAAGGAGTTGAATTATGGCATAAGGTGCTAATTAACGAATTCCGCAAATACTGCAATCACTGTAAAATGGTTGGTCACCAGTTAAGTGATTGTAGAGCAATCAAAAAAACTTTCAGGGAAGAAGCGCAAGTTATTCATGTTAAACCAACTCATAAACATAAGCAGAATTTGCCTGAAGTGTTTGTTACAATGAATTCTAACTCCCTGTTAGCTCATGAAGTTCTAAAATAACAGACAAGACCTAATGAAGCAACTCCAATCACAGCAAATGGACAAGGTGTGAACACTAATACTTCACCTTTGAGTAAAGAATCTCCTCTTATTATGTTTAAAGGGTTAGAATATCTTGTAACTAGGCATCCTGGGGATAGTAAAACTTTTAGGCTGATCCAAGATGACTATACAAAGGCTATGAATGAAGTGATACAAGCTTCTGAGCTACAAATGTATGTTGCAGATGACCCTCTGAATCAGCAACAAGCTCTTAACCAAGCTAATCAGTCACAACTGGGTGAACAAAGTTCTAAGGGCAATAAAGAAACACCAACTCAGGCTATTCCACAACAACAGGGAATGGGGACAGATATGCGCAGCACTGAACTAACTAGCTCTTCCAACTAATTCAAGTCCCCAATCAACAGGCAATAGGAACATCCCAACACCCTACAGTTCAAGTGCAGCTAACAATAGAGGTGAGGTTCATTCAATTGATCAAAGAATGGCTCAGTATCAGATTCAGTCTTCAGGGGCTCATGCTAGCATACAGTTGCACAATATGGTATAGATTGATCACATATCGTAAACTTCACAATGATGTAGAGGTTGAATTATTGTTCCAATCTTCATGATCACAGATCGTAAACTTCCTGATGATGAACTTCCAATCTTCGTAAATTTGAACTTGGAGGATGTTATACGGTTGAAATGATTCAAATGGAAATGAATTTGGTATAGATTGATCACAGATCACTGATGATGGAGGCTGAAAGGAATGAAGTAAAGTAAGAGAGGAGGAGACTCAGGAGAGGAAATGAGGAATTAGGAATTAGGTTGAACTCTCCTAAGGATATTCACGTCATATTATCTATAACTGGGTCGGGTGACGGGGCCCCGTTTATTTAGGCCTAAAACCAGACCCGCCTCAATAAATAAATTGGTTTTTTTTTTACCGAACCCGCCTTATACCCGCTATAGTCATACCAAACCTGCCTCATTAAGGGCGGGGCGGTTAAATTGTCAGCCCTATAAATAACATTGTTAATGTTGCGATCCAAATATTGTAAAAACTCATTTTTCAGGATCGCTATCGCTCAAATGACACTCATATTCATAAAATCAGTGGTTATATGTGGCGATGCTGTTATACTCAGAATTTGTCAGATGGCCCACACGTTTAATATTTTTAAATTGGTTTTGTGTGTGTATAATATGTTTTTTTTTTTACTTTTTATTTAATAAAATATGTTGTGCGCTAATTGAGTTGGGGAAGGATTTTTATTTATTTATTATTTTTAATTAAAAAAAGCTGACATATTATCTGACTTGGTGCTTAGCGCATCCCTACCCTGAAAAAAAATAATTTTTTTACCGATTGCTACATGTCATATTTTCTCTGATTTTAAGCATATGTGGCTCATTAATATACTCAGAATGCTGCTAAAGCTTTAAGACCCTCCCTATTGTTATAATACTTTTCACCTCAAAAATCAAATTTGGCTCGAATGTTTGGGCATTATGCATATAGATTTATATATCCACCGGAAGAAACTCAGTTGCTGTGTGTGTGTGTGTGTGTGGGGGTGGGGGGGGGGGGGGGGGGGGGGGGGGTGCTCAACGCCTCCACTGTTTTTGCCAAAAAAGTAAATCTTTTGTAAATCAACAAGAAAAAGATTTGAAAGAAAAAGGATTACGTACCACTCAAATCCTAGTCCAATGGTTTTAAGCCTAAACTCTATCCTAACTATTAGAAAATAAACTAGGTTACCTCGCTTCCAGCAATGAGAAGTAAGCCGAAAAGAGATAGTCTGAACCGAAGATAATCACAGCAGCACAAGAACAATCTGAAACATAACTGAAGCAAGAGATGATGCCGAGTCGCGGACAATGCCGCCCTCTTTAAGACATTTTTGCGCACTGTCTAGCAAACAATTACGCCGCACGGTCGTGCCCAGGGAAAAACGGCTTGTTTTAAACTAGGGTTTCCTCTTGCATGGAAAAAAAACCTTTCAATACTTTGCACCTTCTATATTATATACTCGGATTCATAAAAGCTCATGAAATTTGATGAATAGAGAGGAGAGAGGAAACTAGAACTGTAATGTTCTGAGTTATTAAAATATTGCAGGGAATGAGTTTCTTATATAGGCAAAGTGAGAGACATTTTGGGAAAGTAAAAAGAGGAGACACGATCTCCACAATGGCTAGTGGACTAGATAGTGCAAAGATAAAAATGTAAAAGATTGAATATATCAAAAAACTTACACCTAGGTTATATCCAGATATAAACATCATAACCACACCTTAGGCTTCAAGTTTATAAGATATAGACTCAACAATCCCCCACTATATCGATAAAACATTTTCGACTACAAAATTCAAAACTGTGCCCAAGTATAGGTGTCTCTCAACTTGATCATTTAAAAGACATTCTTGATCCCGAGTCTAGTATGGTCAGTTTGGTTGAGATAAAAGATGGAAATTCCAAGGTAATATTAACTCGACACCTTCAAAAACAATTGAATTTCCATTCATGAGACTTATCCAGAAAAATGTTTGCTGCTTTCAAGGTTATATTTTATTCCCCTTAAACATCAAAAAGGCTTAAGAGAGGCTCCTATACCAAGTCTTAGAATAGTGTGCTCTAAATCCTATCTACATTCCTAAAGTCTATTAAAAGATCACATGTCTTTATTAAAGCTACATCCAAGTCAGGAAAACTTCAGCGGAGAAGGACTCAGGAAATCAGATATTAAGTGTCCTTGGGCCAAGAGAATTGTTGGAGAAGAGTTACTAAAGTACCAATCTCAAATCACAACCAGAAGACCTTAGAAGAATCCCATCTAAAGTAGGATCGAAGAGGCCTCCATAGACCCGCGAACACGGGTTTGGTATGCCCAAGCAACCGGTGTTTGCGGGCTGGCGCTGGCCTCCTGGGTCCCACTTTTAGAGTCAGTGCCTCGGGATTTGAGAAAGCTGAAACTACCGCTAGATTACTAAAGTCGGATAACAGGAGGGTATACTTTAGGGCATTGATCTTAGTAATGAAGAAGTGTGTTTTGCAACCCTTTCTTGGTCAATTTGATATTGTTTATTTTAATGACATTTTGATTTTTAGTTGCAACCAGGAAGATCATCTTTCTCATTTACCACAAATGTTTCATGTGCTCCGTGAGAATGTTCTTTACTTGAACTTGAAGAAGTGCTGTTTCATGTCCAATAGCGTTATTTTTTGGGGCTATGTGATTTTTGACAAAGGCATTCATGTGGATGATTATAAAGTTATAAGGTCATTCGTGATTGTCCTATTCCTTCCTCCATTAAAGAAATTCGGAGTTTTCATGGTTTGGGTAGTTTTTACCGACGGTTTGTGAGAAACTTTAGCTTCCTTGCTGGTCCTCTTACAGATTGTTTAAAGAATGAACTTTTCCAATGGACTGAAGCCGCTGATAATAGCTTTAATCTTCTCAAAAATAAGCTTTGTTCTGCTCCTATTTAGCTCTTCCTGATTTTAATAACCTTTTGAAGTCGATTGTGATACTTCTATTAATTGTATTGGTGTTGTCCTATCTCAAGAGGGTCATCCTATTGCCTACTATATAGTGAGAAGAATTCAGATTCCCGAAAGAAGTGGTCTACTTAAGAGTTAGAGTTAATTGTTGTAGTTCAAGCTCTCAAACGTTGGCATCCTTATTTGAAACAAAAGGAGTTCATTCTCAATATTGATCACCAAGCATTAAAATACCTCAAGACTTCTGCAAAGGTAAATCGATGCATGATCATTGGCTCTCTATTATAAGTAAATACACCTTCTCTATCAAGCACAAGAGTGGCAAAAATACTATAGTAGTTGAAGGCTTAAGTCTTCGTGCTCATCTTCTTGCGACTCTTCGTAATGAGATTACTGCTTTGATTACTTGAAAGATTTATACGTGGATGATGATGATTTCAAGTCTATATGGTACAAGTGCTCCAACATGCAATCGGGGATTGATGATTTTCTTATTCAAGATGGATTCATTTTCAAAGGTAACTATGTGTGTATTCCTCAAGGTTCATTACGTGATCATATTGTTCGTGAATTACATACCGGAGGTCTTGGTGGACATTTTGGTCGAGATAAGACCGTAGCTTTGGTTGAGGAACTTTATTTTTGACTTTCCTTGAAGAGAGATGTTGATAAATATGTTTGGAAGTGTTTTGTTTATCAACAGGCTAAAGGACATGCTCAGAACACGGCCGCTTTTACACTCCTTTACCTATTCCGGATCCTCCTTGGGTTGATGTTTCTATGGATTTTTTCTTAGATCTTCTACGTACTCAACGAGGTGTTGATTATGTTATGGTAGTCGTTGATTGATACTCAAAAATGATACATTTTATTCCTTTCAAGAAGACTTCCGATGTTTCACATGTAACATTCTAATTCTTCAAAGAAATTGTTCGCCTTTATGGAATACCTAAATCTATTACCTCGGATCGTGACACCAAAATTTTGAACTACTTCTGGAAAACTTTATGGATGTGTTTGGACCCTTCTTTACAGTTTAGCAATACTTCTCACCTACAAATAGATCGACAGACCGAGGTTGTAAATAGTTCTTTGAGTAACTTGATTCGTGCCAAATGTGGCAAAAAACCGACACAGTGGGACATTCTCTTACCTCACATGGAGTTTGTTATTAGAGCATATCCAGCAGGGTTTGAGTTTGGGTTGGGTTGCAAACCCAAACCCAAACTCACACTATTTGCCTCCCAGCAACGTTGTTTTGAGTGTGGGTTTGCTGAGATGTTAATGTTAGAACCCAACCGAGTTTGAGTAGCTCAAACTAAAAAAAAATGAGTTTGGTCGACTATTTCTAGTATCGGATTAATCTCGTGATCTCTTACTGTGCTGGAATGGCTTTGGAGATTCATATTTGTCATCGAATTATTTTTAGATCAGGGGTGGTAAAGAAAAGTGTGGTTATTCCCATAGACGGTATCAATTGTAGTAGAATATTTTTCGGAAGGATAATCTTTGCCAATACTTTTCATAAAGAATGTACAATAATATTCTAAACAAGCAAGATAATACGTGGAAAACTCAGTAAAAGCTGAGAAAAACCATGACCTCGAGGAGGATTTTGATGCAAAATCAACTATGTTGTTAGTTATTACAAGTTTTGGAGTGATAGTAGGGTAAAGAAGTAAAAATGGTAGAGTTGCAGATCTGAATAATCTATTTTATGTTTATATTTATAGTAGATACATAGAGTTTACAGAAAGAAAGAAACAGTCTCTTATTCTGGGGGTAGTGGGCAAAACTTTGCGGATCTCTAATGGCTTTTTCTTGACTAGGCATAACAGCTACTTTTAGTAGATCGAGGACTTGTGGTAACTTCTCGAATGTTGTATGTCTTTAACTATGCTATGGTGGCTTATCCTTGCCGAATTTGGGAATATGCAACAACAAACGTGTTTGAAGATTCAAGTCGTTCGAACGAGACTAATAATCATTCGAACAAAAATTAATTTTTACCTAAAAATTAATCCAGCTTGTTTGAGTTGCTTGAGTTGTTTGATGTCGTTCGAACGAGACTCATAATCGTTCGAACGAAAATACAAAGGTTAGTTTTGTGAAATTTGTTTGAAGCCTCTTGTTTGCCTCGAGATCTGAGTGATTGTAATTGGCTCTCCCAAGTATATAAGGGAGAGTTAGGTTTTTTAGAAGCTACCCTTGGTGAGATCTTGTATTAGGAGAAATTCTTTAGATAAACCTTAATTAGTTGTTAAGATTGTAACATTGGATCATTGGAAATGATGATTCTTGTCGCATCATGGGGATAGGTACCATTCGTTTAAAGTTGCACAATAGGTTTGTCAAGGAGATTGAAGAGGTTCGATATATTCAAACAATCAAGAAGAACATTATCTTGACGGGTTTGCTTGAAGCGAAAGGCTACAAGGTTGTGTCTGATAATGGTGTGAAGAAGGTTCTTAAGGGAGTCATGGTTGTATTGAAGGGCTAAAGGAGAAGTAACAACTTGTACTATTGGATGGCACAACTGTTCTTGGTAAGGTTGCTACCGCGGGAAGTGAGAAGACCACTTCTAGAGATACTACTCGTCTATGACATATGCGTTTGGCACATGCGAGAGAAAATCCCTTGAGAGTTCTCGCGAACAAAGGATATTGAGAGGTGCTAAAGTGTGCAAGTTAGATTTTTGTAAATATTGCATTATGGGCAAGCAGACGAGGGTAACGTTTGGCACAACCATCCATCGTACTCGTGAAACCCTTAATTATGTTTACTCGAAGTTTTGGGATCCTCCAGGAATGCATCGCTTGGGGGTAAACATTATTTTGTGTTTTTTGTGGATGACTTTCTAGGCGTATGGGTATATACCATGAGGAGGAAGGATGAAGTCTTAGAAATTTTCAAGATATGGAAGAAGTTGATTGAAACTCAGATTTACAGAAAGATAGAGTTACTCTGTTTGTATAATAGTGGGGAGTACACTAGTGATCCATTCTTGCAAGTATGTCAGGATGAGGGGATCGTTTGACACTTCACGGTTAGAGAGACACCGCAACAAAATGGGGTAATGGAATGCATGAACCGTACTTTGCTGGAGAAGGTTCGGTGTATGTTGTCCAATTCTGGGTTAGGCAAAACATTTGGGCTAAGGCTTCGACATATGCATGTTACCTCGTTAATAGGTTGCCTTCAGCTGCAATTGATGGTAAGACACCAATGGAAGCTTGGTCGGGAGAACCTGCTTCAGATTATGATACTCTTCGTATATTTGGGTATTCGACATACTATCATGTCAAAGATGGTAAGTTAGATCTACGAGCAATGAATGTTTTTTTTTGTAAGAAGAAGGGTATGAAAGGCTACAAGTTATGGGATACGAGAGACCAAAATATCATTCTGCATATATGTCAGTTTTGATGAGGCTTCTATGATGAAGTCACATGTCCCTGAGCACACAGAGAAATAACCATCGAGGTTTTGTAGCAGGTAGAGATTGATGTGTATTCACATTGGCCAGAGAATTCCGTACTAAAGGAGTTATCATCTACCTGGTGTGACGACGGGTGATGAGCCGTTAGTTCATGTTCCAATTGATGAAGAAACAGACGAAGGTAGAACATTTGGTAGTACAAATGAGGAGACTCTGGTGATGGAGTCAATCACAACTAGTAAACTAAAGAGGGATGTAAGTAAGCCCACTTGGCTTATGAAGGGCATGGTGCTTCCAAGGGAGAAGGCCATGGTAGCCTATGTACTTTCGGTCGTTAAAGAGATGTTCCTTCCACCTACAATGGAGCTATTTACGGTTTCGAGGCTAAACATTGGGAGGGAGTGATGAAGGAAGAGGTATTCTCTTTTCAAGAATGAAACTTGGCAACTTTCAAAATTGCCTAAGGGAAAGAAGGCGATCGGTTGTAAATGGGTCTACACAAAAAAACAAGGATCTCTAATGATGATATATGCTTCAAGGCAAGACTCCTAGCCAAAGACTATGCTCAATGAAGTTTTTTTCGGTGGTGAACTACTCTTCTATTCGTATCCTATTGGCCTTGGTAGCGCATTTGATTTGGAGTTGCTACAACTCAATGTTAAGACGACGTTCTTACATGGGAATTTGAAAGAAGAGATTTATATGACTCGTCGAGTGGGTTTAAAGTTGCGGGAAGGAAGACTATGTGTATAAGTTGAAAAGATCGTTGTACGGTTTGAAGCAGTCCCCAAGACAATAGTATAAATAGTTGATCAGTTTAAGATTGGGCAGAAGTACAAACGGAGTCATTATGACCAATGTGTCTACTTATGCAAGTTACGTGACGGGTCCTTTATTTACTTGCTTTTGTATGTGGATGATATGCTTATTGCGTGTAAGCACAAAAGTGAGATTGACAAGCTAAAAAAACAAATGGGTGAAGAATTTGAAATTAAGGATCTTGGTAATGCAAAAAAAATTCTTGACATGGAGATTCATAAAGATAGAAAGAAGAGAACGGTGCGTCTCTCTCAGATGACGTACATGAGGAAGGTACTTTAGAGATTTGGTATTGACGGGAGCACAAATCTGTATGTATGCCTCTTGTTCCTCATTTTAACCTTAAGGCTTTAATGTCTCCAAACATTGATGAAGAACGTGATTATATGAGTCAAGTTCCTTATGCTAGCATTGTTGGTAGCTTGATGTATGCTATGGAATGTACTCGGCCAGATATTTCATAGGCTGTTGGTATGGTTAGTTGATATATGCATGATTCGGGAAGATGCCATTGACGAGCTATAAAATGGATTCTACGGTATATCAAAGGTACTGTGGATATTGGTTTAGAATTTCGTAAACAAGATTCGATTGATCATTTGTGTGAGTTATGTGGATTCCGAGTATATGGGTGATTTGGATAAACGACGGTCTACTACCGGGTATGTGCTTACATTGGGTTGAGGATCGATTAGTTGGAGATCTACGCTACAGTCAATGGTGGCACTATCTATTGAAGCAGAATATATGGTAGTGACTGAAGCAATTAAAGTGTCTATTTGGATGAAGGGTGTTTTGCATGATTTAGGCATAAAGATGGAGCATCTAGATTTGTTTTGTGATAGTCAAAGTGCTATCTTCTTGGCGGAAGATCAAATTCATCATCAACGCACGAAGCTTATTGATGTGCGTTATCACTTTGTTAAAGAAGTCCTTGAAGATGGTGATATTCGGTTGAAGAAGATTCATACCAATGATAACCGGCGGATATGTTTACGAAAGTGGTTTCAGGAATTAAGTTCAATCATTGTTTGGACTTGGTTCAAATTCCTCATATTAACATTTTGGGAACTACGGGCGTTGATCCACGGTACGTAGGCAACCATTGATTTGGTACAGTCGATTTGGTCATTTGGGACGCTTGGTTCAATTTGGTCTATTGGGACGTTTGGTTCGATTTGGTCATTTGGGACGTTTGGTTGGTTTTGGTTCCTTGGAACATTTAGTTGGTTTTGTCCTTTGGGACGCTTGGTTCGATTTGGTCATTTGGGACGTTTGGTTGGTTTTGGTTCCTTGGAACATTTAGTTGGCTTTGTCATTTGGGACGCTTGGTTCGATTTGGTCCTTTGGGACGCTTGGCTATGATTTGGTCATTTGGTACGTTTGTTTGAATTTAGTTTTTGGGACGCTTGGTTCGATTGGGTCTTTGGGACGTTTGTTTGGATTTGGTCTTTGGACGCTTGGTTCGATTTAGTCATTTGGGACGTTTGGTCAAACCTCAATTGATTGTAAAGATTGTAACCTTGAATCATCGGAATAAACTCTCTCTCTCGTATGTTGATGTAGGCATCTCGCCGAACCACCTTAAACCTTGTTGTTTAATTTTGTGTGTTCATTTTGGTAATTTGTAGTTTGTTTTTGGCCTAGCCAAATCTATTGGAGTTCCGGCTTCCCCGGCGCGGCCTAACAGAAGCAACATTATTCAACATGCAATAATAGAAGTCTGCGCTTATTACATTACAAAATTAGTCTGTTTGGTGTGTAAAATTTGGCAGATATGAACAACCATCATTTTTTCCTATTTTTTAAGACAAAACGTTACGATTGATTGAGGGTTGCTCATATCTCAATAATTCTAATGTATCAAAAGTCAAGAGAAAAACACAATAAAAACAATTACTTACTTAAATAAATAGTCTTACAATCTGATCTAATAACGCTGAGGGATTTGATTTGGGTCACAAATTTTTATACTTTATACATTAGAAGATTGGATCACAATTGTTGTATATTTGGGTCACATTGTTTGTCTATAAATCTCAGAGATACGATACGATAAACACGCAATAAACAAACGTTAGATTGGATCTAATGATTAATGTTGGAGGTATGTGATAAAATTTAATGAGCTTACAGATAATGAC